>ARYC01002617.1:0-17633 GCA_000711775.1 Oxytricha trifallax
TAATAGTCTACTTTTATCAATCAAAAACTCAATCAAACTACTGAAAGGGTTTTGGGGTTTTGAATGACTTTATATATAATTCAATAAATTTTACTTATAATAATTAATTATCTACGAAGTATTAGATCACAAAAAGCTTGCCATTAACAAGCTTACCATAATAATTTAACTGCATATGAAGAAAACGAGAGAGTAAGAGAGAAATGATTCATTTAATATATGATTTAGTAAAAACTGACATTAAATCTTTTAGCTTCTCGCTAAAAAATTTATTTGATAATAGCATATTTGACTTGTGAATTATGCCTAAAATATATTAAAATTGTAACTTAAATAAACTCTAACATAAATAAAAATGAAAAATCATATTTTATTACAAAATGCAGAGTATAAAATAAATAAAATTTTACTTAAATTTTTTAATTTAAAAAAGGAAGTTAATGTTAGATAATGCCTTTGACATAGTTTAAGAATTTCTAAATTTTATGAATTTATAATATATTATGATACTAAAAAATAATTATATAAAATCAAGGATTCCTTCATTTCTTTATAGAATTCTGTTAACTCTAAATAGAGTTATAATATTGTATTTAGTTTTAAACTTGATTCATGAATATGTCTTATAAGATATTCCTATCCACATATTTCATTATTTAAGATACTTAGAACAAAGTTCTATCAATGTATCTAGTTGTTAAAAATTTGTATAGAACTTTAAATATATCGAAAATAAAAATATCAAAGAAAGTTTAGAACTGATAAGGAATATAAAAATTTCTTGAGTCTTAAATATAACAATAATCTTATTATAATAACTAAGTGATATTTATAAATCAAATTATCATAAAAGGTTATGTAATAAGATTAACTAAAAAATATGATCATTTTATTTAAAATATAAATTATATGCGTCTATATCAAAAAGTAGGAAACGGACCTAGAAAATTATTATAAATTTTAAATATTAAAAATGTGTAAGTGTATTATAAGAATATAAAAAATGGATACCACAAGTAATTATATAGCCTATGATAACTTTAAGGCTTAAGTAGATAGCGTAAGACTAAAAGCATTTAAATAATTTACATTTTTTAATATTTGAACTTTAATTGTTAAAGACAAGAAGCTACTAAAATATTTCAATAATCAGATTTAAATTATTAAATTAATATAATTTCATGAGTAATGAGTGAACGTTTGATTGCTATAAAATTAATATACTTAAAAAGTCGTGGACAATGTTAGGAAGAAATGGGAATTAGGGTTTCAGGGGTTGAGTGTTTCAACCTGCTTTCATATAAAGTATTTATATTCGAGTGTTTGTGCGTTCTCAAGAAATGAGTTGTTGAAACTCATCAATTTAATCAATAAATAAAGAGGGAAACTTATCATAAAAACTTACAAGATAAAACATTATATGAAATGCAGCTATATTTAAAATTGATGAAAGATATATTCAATGTCAACAGATTTCGTCTCGTCATATCAAGAAATGGAGAGCATTCTCTGAACTACATTATGTAATTTAGTTTGAATCCCGTTTACCCCCATTTTAAAAAGTTATGACTTGATTGATTGATTTCATTCAGTATTTTTGACTTTAAAAAAACAAAAATAAATTATCTTATTTTTTTACTTGAACACCTTTTCTAAATTTGTATCCTTAGATACTTTAAAGTTAGAGAAATGAATGAAGTTTTCTAGCTATTCAAAGTGTGGTGAGCAATATGACGCTAATAAATATTTATTATAAGAATTGGCTCCCTCCACTCACAACATCCACATTTCAAAACCCCAAAACCCCTTAGTGAGGTTTATAAGTGCTTTGATTAGTAGGGTAAAGTTGGGGTTTCATTAGGGTTAGTAGAGAAATTAGGTCATTTTGCAAAATGAGAAATAGAAATTAGCGTTTTTTGGGGTCTATTTATGATGAGAAATATTTAGATTTACTGCTTAAGCTTAGGTATGGTGCGAGTATTGATATAGACTAACTCAAACCAGTTATGAATTATGATGCTATAGCAAAGCTCCTGCGCAAGAGTGCCTCAACAGTTAGCTATCATTGCTTGTTAGCTGTTTAGCATTTCAATTCTGGTTCTAGATAACATCCTGTAAGAAAATAAAAGTTCTCTTAGCAACATATTGAATATCTCTGCGATTCTAAGACTCTTAAGTATTGGGCACATTTCCCACTTGACGAGCGAGCTGTGATGTTTCATCGCAAGTTTCCTGACATGCGTATCTCACCATAGACTATCGCAAATATTTATTGAAGGAACGGCATTACCTTCAAGACTGTCAATAGAGTGAAGAAAGTGATTGACTTTACTCTGCCATTTTATAGTAATAATTTAAACTATATATATGATTAAATGCAGAAGTCTATTGATAATAAAATCAAGTTCATACACGCTGATGAAGCTGTGTTTCGTTCAACACCTTTATTAATAAGTCTTGGTACAAGAAGTACGATAATATAGAAGTGTATGACTAAAAGGTTAAGGTTGTCACTCACGCAATTTTAGCTGGTATCATGAAGATTCAGGCTTAGAAACTTATGTTATTCATCCTCGCTCTATTAAGCGAGAGCAGTATATAGAGTTCTTACATAAGCTAAGAGATAAGTACAACGATCAAGAGATCATCCTGTTTGTTGATAACCTCTCACTTCATAAGACTAAGGAATCTAAGAAAGCTTATAAAGAATTAAAGATAACTCCTGTGTATAACGTTCCTTACAGTCCTCAATTTAATGGAATCGAATTCTATTGGAGTTAGATTAAGACTCACTACAAGAAACTCTTGCTGTATCACCTAATGCATGATCTACCAATCGACACAGTAGACTTAATACAGAGTAGTTGCAAGAGAGTGGATAAAGACTAGACTACGATATGTGCAAGGAAAAGAAGAATGAATGTTTATTAATAAGTGTTAGACTTAAATGAATGAATTATTTCACATATCAAACGAACTCTCAAATGGATTCGGCTTCTCTTCCTTTTCTTCCTCTGGTGCTTAACTAAGAACCATGTTTCTTCTCTTTGTACCAGCACCAGCATCTATGTTCATTTCATCAGACTTTTAAACTTCATTATAAAGTCTCTTGCTAACTTAATGAATGGTTTGAGACTTTCTCTCTCTGTGAACCTTTGCATTCTCTTTCATTAGAAATATACCAATTCCAGTTTCCCTAAAAAGTTATAAATCAAAGCTTACTAGAGAGATAAGGATGCTTCTTAAGCTCTGCTAGCCACGTATCGCTTATTAGTATTCCTTGCTTCATTTAATCTTCAGGAGAAATAGAGTAGCGTTTCTTATGAGCTTCTTCAATAATCTCTCTCAAATAATCCTCTTTGATTGTACCAAGAACACCAAAGAAGAAGTTTCTTTCAGGCAATTTATTTGAGAATTACTTCTTGCTAGGAAGGTAAATAACCACTTCATCATCTTTCATTGCATCCTCGTAGAGATTTGTGACTGAAATCTCTGGGTAGTTAGGTATTTCAATCAGTTTGATTTCTATGTTTTTAAAAGCTTTCTTCTCCTCGCAGAGTATTGCTTTTAAGAATGATATTTTAGTACCTCCCATCGTTGGAAGGAAAAGACCAACTGTATACATCGTTGATTAACATCAATTTATTTTACCATGCTAAGTAAGGTATCGATAGAGATCCTCCTTGCCTCTGAATCTTGAGATCATTTCTTGAGCCTCAACCCTTTTCATTTGTTCATTGAATGATTCCATCTTTGTTCCTCATCCTATTAATGAATTTCAAGTTTTAATTTATAGACTTCTGGATCCTATCCTTTAAAATCTTACTATTAAATATGGGCATCTTATAGGAGATCAACCCTGTAAAGATACGTGGAGAAGGTTCGCAGAAGCTGTAACAAACTTCAGAGATGGAGCTCCATTTTTATCAATTTAACTCCATTAAATTAGTACTAAATTTGTTTAAATTTAATAGTACCGGTACTAAATTCGTTTAAGTTTAATTGGTACCAATTTAATAGTACCAAACTTAATTAGTACCTAGTTTTAATCCAGTGAGGTTTTAATGGAAAAGTTCCAATCTGGTTCAAAACTTAATTGGTACCAGTACCAACCTGAACATTATCTGAGTTGGTACCAGAATCAAAATTATTAAGTGCAAAATTACAAAAATTATAGTTATAAACTGAGTATAAATATGAAGTCTTAGAGCTGAGATCAAACCATCAATAATGCTGTAGCAACTCCTATATAGTCCAACTATAGCTATAGAGGTTTTAAGAGCTTTATAATAGAAATTAAAATTTGAATTTAAACATGGCGGTCAACTTAAATCGTAGAGCGCACTTTTAGGAGCAGGTCAATCAATGCTTAACTTTGGTTCAACCAAGAAACAAGAAGTTATATATATTGAGAGGGAGGCAGAGCTAGAGCTCTTGAATTTGAAGCACAGGTTTTTATTATATAGGTTTAAAACATGAAACAGAAAGCTGAAATAGAAGTTTAAACATCAATAAAAGATGTTGAAGAAGAAAAGGAACAGCTTCAGATTTAAAGGATTAAAACTTTTGAATGCTAAGACTGCTAAAATATTTTCTCTACTAATTCCAGTTTGAAGAGACATATGAAAGAGGTTCACTCTGGGAAAGCTAAGGTGTATTTTAAGCATGATAAGGTCGATGGCAGGTACTAGTGCACGACTTGTTAGAAGTCTTATACTCACTCAGCTAAAGTTAAGAAACATATGCAGAAGCATCACCTAAGTGAGTTCTTGATTTAATAAAGAGACTTAGAAATTAGTGCCCGCTAAAAGAAAATCTAATAATCTTGAGACTTAAAAAGAACAACAGGAGAAGCTCAAGAGGCAGAAGCGTAGAATTAATGAATCAACCTGCTGGTAATGTCTTTTTAGCATGCTTTTAAGAGAGAGCCATGTATATTCCTGCACTAAATGCAGTAGACCTTAGCAGTTGTATTGAAACTACTTACAAATAAACGTACCTGCTAAAGCAAAACTCATAGTGGTTGATGACTATGCCTACAAGGTATATCCTTTCAGCTATCTCCTTAAAAACCAGCAGTATCAAAATGAGTTTGCTAACGAATATATTGTACTTAGAGAGGCATAGAAAAAAGATTGCAACAATTTGCTCAAGCTAGATGGTGTTATTTAGGGTTTGGTTTCATCGCACTAAGGCTAAAAAAGTTTGAAATGACACTCCGAGATTATCTATATTAAAACAGATACCCAGATGACTTGAATGATATTCTATCTAATATGATAAAGGGTGTTTAGGAACTTCACGAGCTTGGATACGTTCATAGAGATTTGAAGCCTGAAAATGTTATGCTAAACCTTGCCCTTTAGAAGTAGTCGTAATCGATTTTAATAGAGCCTTAAGATAAGAGATTGTAACCTTAGCAAGGTTCTGGTACTCCAGGTTACTTCCCAATCAGAGAGAAATGGACTAATGGCTCTATTTAGTGGGATGTTTGGGCAGTAGCTGCAATAATTTTAGTGTGCGATATGGAAAACATGACTTACATTAATACAAAATATGAAAAATAATCATTAAATCTAGCTGAGAAGCACATAAACAAGATGATGTATGCTAAGAAATAAAGAAGATTGTAGAGAAGATAATAGTAAGAGCTCCAGCATATCCAAGAAAATCCTTAGACGATATGCTCGAACCACTAAAGAAAGCGAGATTCAAGAGATACAACAAAGACAAGCAAGTAAAATACATGTGATATAATTAAACTAATACTCATTAAATACATATTAAAGTCTCAATAAACTTGCGTTTTCTCTACTAACCCTAATAAAACCCCAACTTTACCCTACTAATCAAAGCACTTATAAACCTCACTAAGGGGTTTTGGGGTTTTGAATAAAATTTGAATTAAAACACAAAGAAAAAACTCTTTTAAGATGTAAAACGACTGATTTTAATTTAAAATACAGAATAAGTCATTGCATTGAAATACCCTAACATCGAGTACCTATACATAAAAATAAATAATATATATATATATATATATGTTTAAGTTATTTGTTGTTAATTTACTATTTTAGATATTAGATTTACATTAAAGATGAAAAGTGGAGGAGTGAGTATGCAAAATTGTCAACATTTGCTAATAAAAATGTTAAATTCTTGCATCTAAAAGAAGTCTATAATAAAAAAAATTTATCTAATTATTTAGTAGTTTATTTTACATAGTCAAGGTAACGGCTTATGCATAATTAAGGTATATCCTTGATAAAATACAATTATTCTCAAATGTTAGAGCAACAAATTTTTTAAATATTAATATTTTATTTTTAATTATGATTGAAATTGCTATTAATTTAAAATGTTGAGAAATTGTATATGTGCTTCAGTATTTATTTTATTAGACAAGATAGAATCTTCGAAAATATAATTTATAAATATGATTTATTATTTTTTATTATAATTATCATATAATTAGGTTATAATTTATAAAAAGAAACTATGATAAAACATGATACTTATCAAGAAGCAGACTTATAAACCGATGAAATAATTTGTTTTCCACGTTTATTATATGAAAGAAGAGGAGATGGCTTAAATCATCTGACAATTTAGAGATTCTAAGGAAGATAACTTTGAAAATTTCTATATTTTAATATTTCAGTTTATATTTGTAGAGTATTTAGTTTTTAATGATAAGTATAATTTTTAAACCAAGAATTCAATTTTTTGATTTATGTTCATTTTTGGAGTTTACTCAATATTAATTTCTAATATTATAATAAATAATTAAATAAATTTAAGAAAAGATCTAGTAATTTGTAAATTATAATAACATAAGCGATTTTATTTAAAATCAAAATTAAATAATAGTAAAGAATTGTGTAATTTACAAATTTATGATTAAAAAAGACTTTAAACGTATTTTATCAATTTTTCTAATATAAATTTTAAAGGTATATTTTAAATTATCCAAAGTAAAATCTTTGATTTGTATAGTATACATAATATTATTCAATTTTGTTTGATTTTGTATTGAAATTGAGGAATTTCAAATTATAAATTAAAATATTTGCATTAAATGTAAAGATACCTACACATTTATCCATCTCTCATTGTTCTTTCGTATTTTAGAGAAAATCAGTCAATTCAGTCTCAGCTTTGAACAAACAATAGAGGGAATTTGTTGTGAAAAAAGTAAGATAAATCTTCCCAAATATTCAATACACCATTGATTTGGACACCCCTAACCTTAGAAATATCAAAGACTCAAGAATTCTCAGTATCGCTAGTAATCTTTGCTTCAAAATTTTAAACAAAACTCCCATCGAATTAAATTTATTTTAAATAATTAATTCAACTTTAATTAGCTTAATATTAGCATTAATTATTTTATTTAATTACTCTAATAGATACTACTCGAATTGATAGATCCTGAGGATTACAGCTTACAATCTAAAATAAATAATGTTATAACAACGATTATAAAACAAACTAAAATACTAAGAAAAAAGTTACAATAAAGTGAAATAGAGGAGTAAAATCAAGAATCACATTCATCTCATAAAAACAATTAAAACAACAAAAAGACATCAAATATTTGAGTGATGTATATATGTCTAAGTATTATGAGAATAGAATTAGTTGATAGTAAGTTAATTATAGATAATAAATTACATCTTTAAATGCGATTACATTGAATTTAACTGATAAGAAAGATCCAAATTTATAATTATTTACAATGTAATTTGCTAACATCAAGAATATCAAGTTTAATCATTTATGCTTTTATGAAATCCAAGCAATTTTGTAATATTATAATTATTTAGTGCTGTAAGGAAATTAATACTAGGGTTTAGGCTAGTCAGAGAGTTTCAAGTAAAATCCTATTGATATAAAGTTTTAAAAAGCGAAACTACCTTTGAACAATAGGGCATTTTATAAGTAAAATTCAAAAAACTGGTATAAAACCTTTTATTAATTATAAATTTTGAAATCAACCTTAAATTTAGTTTGTTATCAATCAAACTACAAAGTTTTTGGATTTATAAATAGCTCTTAATTAAATATATTTACTAATTAGATAATATGTTTCTCGAATAAGAATAATTTTTGAGATTAATACTTTTTTTTTATTTTATAATTTTGTTTCTATATTAAAAATTTTAATTTACGAAAAATACTTAATATAATTATTTTTCTATTAAATTTTTTGAAATATAAAAATAATATATAAATAAAAATAAAAATGGCAACTTAAAACAAACTATCCTTCTTAATTAAATCAGACTTCAAACTTTGATTACAAAAAACTTCCTCATACTTCTTCTATATATATACTCTAATCACTTAAAAATCCTGATTACACACTAAAAAAGATAACCTAAAACTTCTCTGAAATTTCGACAGAAATCGTATAAAACCAGTGGCGATAAGATTATTTAACAAGTTTTTATGATTTCCTCATAATTCCAGAACTCATATAATATTTTCAAATTATAGGAACAGTGTTTAACAAGTGCGATCTTGTGATTGATAAAGGCTTTTTCTCAAGAGTTTTGGATGTTTATATTATTAAAAATAATAATTTCTGTATATTTATATTAATATATTGAAATGTTCCTCAAGTATAGCTAATCTCCTCAAATTTAAATTGCAAGTGCCTTAAGAAAAAATTAGAGAATATTGAGTATTTGGCTTAAGAAGAAGGATCTAATCTGAATTAAAAAATGAAAAAGTAATTCTTTTCTAATGTTAAACAGCTGGATTTGGTGAATAACGTAGAAAATGGCATTTCTCAAAAATACCCCAATATCGAATACTTGTACATTTTAAATATAAATAGGGAAAGTTGCTCTGATTTTTTCGTATATTTATTAATTTTTTACATTGATGAGTAGAAGCGTGAGTAAGGAAAAATCTTTACTTTTGCTCCAAAAAATTATACTTTCAAACACCTAAAGGAAGTCTATAAAAATTATAGTATAAATAATAAATATTAATTTTATATAACTTATTATACCTTGACAAAAAGGCAACTGATACATCAATAGAATTTATCATTAGTAAAGTAAATTTATTCTCAAATGTTGGCATCTAGTTTTTAAAATAAATTAAATATTAGTTTTAATTTAAATGTTGAGAAACTTTATATGCGCTTCAAGAGAATTCCTGATTAAAAATCAACAATATCATTATTTATATACATTATTAATTTTTATTACAAAATTAATTTTTTGTAGAGTATATTTTATGCATAAACAATAAAAGAGAAGATTAAATGGGACACTTTTGACTCATAGTTAATTAAAATTGGGAAGTCATAAAAATATATTGTGTATGAAAGAGGTGGAGATGGCATAAATCACTTGAGAAGGATAAATTATTATTGAGAATACTTTGGAAATTTCAGATTTATAATTAATTTGATTATAATTTAATTTTGTTTTTTATCTATAATAAATTGGTCATAAATTTTTAATTATAATTATGACATTTATTGGATAAATTCTTATCCTGCCTGTTATATAAACTTAACAATTAAGAAAGTAAGCTTAATATTAGAAATATTATAATTTTTAGATTTTTAAAATAATTTTAGTTAATAATTTTTTTAAGCTTTATAAATACTTGTAATTTAAAAGATTTTAAGATATTTAAATTTAAATTGAGCATATTAATCTTTTTAAATTTATTAATTTTATTATTGATAAAATACATAAAAATAGGAAATTGTAGATCTTTTCAAATAAAATTAAATAAACCTCTAATACAACTGTCATGTTTTTGATTAGTCTATACTTCTATTTTAGCAATATTATAAAAAAATTGATTTTATAAAACTGTTTATTGGTACATTAGTTCACAAATAGTACTGTAAATTACCCTATAAAACACTGAAAATGCAGAATAGTCCATTTTATAATGGTACATTGGTTCACAAAAAAAAGGGATGTACCAATAGGTAATGTACTAATGTACCAATGTACAGTTTGAAGTAATCTAGTTTTTAATCTGAACCAAAAATTATATCTGTACAGGAGATTGGAAGATATGTAAATAAAAGGGGTAATTATATAACTTAATAATCAAACAAATTATATATATAGTATATACAGATCTCAATGAGAATCATCTCCATCGTCTTTATTGTCAATAGTAGAACCCTCATATGTTTCTCCTGCTTCACCTGGAATATCTCCGTCGCTCAATAAACGTTATTGGAAGTATTAGGCGAGTTGAATCGTTGTGAATGGGAACGGCTTTCCGGATTCTCTGATGTCCTTCTTAAGTTCTATAAGCGTGATTCTGGTTAGGAAGGCTTCTTTGTCAATCTACGGCATATTATCGAAAGGCAGACTGTTTGATGTAATAAATACTTAGCACCGTTAATATTTCACTTCAGGATCCTCGAATTTGCGGTTGATAGGGTATCCCTCTCCCTCTAAGAAGCTCTTCATAACAGCTATGTTTTTTTTTGCTGAAAAATTGCCTGTGATTAATTTCATTCATGATTAATATTGAAGGCTTTTTCTCTGTTCTACCAGTGGAAACCTGAAATTGACTAGAAGAGTCCTAAAATCTCTCTGTGATGAATATCTGTTCTAGCATTCCTGCGATTGTTGTTTTTCCAGTATCGGGATCATCAAAGAGCCACACTGCGTTCATTTTGCTCTCACACTTTCTGAAAATTACTCTGTAGAGAGAATCTAACACATCTTCATACTGGCTGCTCATCATATATTCATTCATCTAATTCAATATTTGATTATCGTTTCGGGCCTTCTCCAAAAAGCTTTATAGCTACTCTATTGTACTAAGTTGCACCATCAAACTTTTCCCTATTTACTTACAGTACTTCAGATGAGTTTTAATATGCTGATTGTGATTTACGATATCAATTAGTTTGCCAACATCTCCAAGACTGTCTTCATATAGATCCTTAACTTCATGAATATTGCAAATTGTGCTCCCGCTGATCACCTCTTTTCCCAACTCCTCCTTTGTGTAGCGTTATGTTTTGTGTTCCTCTATTAGAGATATCTTCTTAGATTGTACCTTTCTCTCTATGAAATCATTGAATTTAGCTTAATCTCCATGAATCAACTCGAGAGTTTTAAAACTCCTTAGGATATGTCTCCCCTATACACTGCTAATGCTCTTTGCACCAAGCTTGAGATCTTCCATCACTTTCCTGCCTTTATATCTGTCCGAGGTGAAAGATGCTTTACTAAGTCCTGGCTGCCCTTGCTTGACATGAATGCTCAAGTACTCTACACCGTTTTTAGTATCACGGAAATTTAAAACATGGCTCAAGCGCGAATTTACTGATAAGATATCGTTTTCAATTCTCTTAAAGCGTTTTTATTGAACACTGAATGCAATAGAGAACAAAAAGAAATCTCTGAGATTGTACCGAACTTCAATTTAAGTATTCATTGTCAATAATCAATCATACCTGAATATTTTGCGAAAATATACAAGCTTGGCATCCTCTCTTTTAAACATTTGACTGATTTAAATATTTTTAATTATTTATCAATCAATTACTGATCTCCTGTACAGATATAATTTTTGGTTCAGATTAAAAACTAGATTACTTCAAACTGTACATTGGTACATTGGTACATTACCTATTGGTACATCCCTTTTTTTTGTGAACCAATGTACCATTATAAAATGGACTATTCTGCATTTTCAGTGTTTTATAGGGTAATTTACAGTACTATTTGTGAACTAATGTACCAATAAACAGTTTTATAAAATCAATTTTTTTATAATAATCAATACAAATTAAAAGTATAGACTAATCAAAAACATGACAGTTGTATTAGAGGTTTATTTAATTTTATTTGAAAAGATCTACAATTTCCTATTTTTATGTATTTTATCAATAGTAATGTACTTTTATTTATTTTAAGATTTGTAATTAATAAGTTCCTGAGTATTATAAATGTCAAGATAGTTTTATATTATTTAAATAGACTTAACGATATAAAATATATTTATAACATATTTTAATTAAATTAAATAATTTTTAATAAAAATATTTCATTTTTATATTTAATTATTTAATTATTTAAATAAATGTATTTATTATAAAAAAATATTTATTAAAAGATATAAAAAAAATTAATATATTTATCAGCAATTCTTCTTTTGCAGCAGTAACAACAATTTTTATTTATCTTTATAGAAATTAATATTTCAAACCTCTTTACTTTACTAAAAAATAGTAAATTTTTATACTGATTTTATTTCTTAGCTCATTGCAAGTTTGTATACATATTTTATATTTATTTAATCAATTTATAAATATCAAAATTTAATTAAGACCTTTATTTGATTAATTCATACATACCGACAAACAATTTTTTGCATAAAATGAAAATATTAAGTTAGGTTTCATTGATTTATTTGTTTTTCTAATTCCTTCAATATTTTTTAATATAAAATAGCTCATGACATTTTTGTGTCAAAACTAATAGGCAAGTCTACATTTGTAAATCAATTAAAATAATTGTAAAATATTATATTTGTAAATAAATGTAATAAAAGCTTGATGACTCAATAGGCAATAAAACTTTGTTATTAAATAATTATAAAATATTGTAAAAATTATAAATTCTCATGCACTACTTGTATGCTTTTTTTATTTTGTTAATTAAAATTAGGTATTTTGTAATGTAAAATAAAATATATAATATATATTTAATTTTATTAATACCCATTTTATAAATTAAAAGTTATAATGTGCAAATATTTTGCAATGATTTATTAAAGTAACTGTAAAAACCTAAATAAAAACCAAAACTTATAAGTTTTAAGTCAAACATGAATTATATTAAATTAATTACTCAGATTTAATATTCTATTTATATTTTTTTTAATTATTTTATTTTATAATTAGTATTTATCATTATTACATTACTGTATAAATAAGATAATACTAATATTCCTAATAAATGGCATAATATAAAATTATAACAATATTATTTTGATTAAAAATTAATCCTATCTAATTTAAAATTATTATTATGAATGCTAATAAAATAATTAATTAATAATAAGTTTCTTAATCTAAGAATATATTTAGGAGGATGACATCTGCATTATTTAAATTAATATGTCAGTATTTTAATTAAGTTTATCTAAATTAATGATTATTTAATATAAATGTATTTATGGATTTATAAAGCAATTTACATGAATAAATTTATATTTTTTTTCTTCTAAATTTTAATTATTTTTTTTACGAAATCAATGTCAACTAAAATTTAATTGTAATTTTAAATCTTACTATAAAGGTCAGAATTAATTCTAGTTTTAAAGCATTTAAGAAACATAAAAAAATTAATAAATTTTACAAATTTCATATTAATTATATAATTAAATATTGCTCATATAATATAAAAGTTGTTGTTGTTGTTGATTAATAGATTTTTAGAATCTAGTTTGTACTAAAATCAAACCATCAATCTTAGTCGTCACGTAGACGTATCTGAGTGAGTTCACGTGGCAATTACATGACGTGGCAGTCCCGAAGTAGAAAACTTCGAAAAAACCACCTCCGCTCTCACCTTGTTTCTCCTTAATCAAGATTTTGGTAGCATAACCTGAACAACAGAGTTCTAGAAATTCACTAGGATGATAGGGCGTGGAGAAAAACGCTTAACGGTTCCACCGCTGCTGAGAAACGTAATCCCTGTCCTTTCGCTGTGGTAGCTTCTAATAAATAAGTCAATACTAAATACTAAATATTAAAATTTAATTAATTATTTATTGGTTTGGAGGAATAGTTGGGTTAAACAAGTTCAGAATTAATACATTTAAGATGTTTTAATCTTATATTTTTAATAAAATTTAAATAATTTAATTTATTATAAGCTAATGATAATTTAAATTTATCAAAAATTATTTAGAAAGAAAAATAACAATAATAAATGATTCAGTAGATGTCTATTAAATAAAAAACTCTAATTTTATATAAATAAACATGGAAAAATGATCTAATTAATAATATTAAAAATATTGATTTATTTTATATAAAGCAGAAAAAAATAAATTTAGTAAAGTTATTAAATAATTTTTGTTAAATTTCTTTTTAGTTTTTTAGGAAGATTTACTATTGTAGTAACCCAAATCAACAGCAATATTCAAAACCCCAAAACCCCTTAGTGAGGTTTATAAGTGCTTTGATTTGTAGGGTATAGTTGGGGTGTTATTGGGGTTAGTAGAGAAAACGCAGGTTTTTTGTGAATTTAATGAATATTTAATGATTATTAGTGTACTTAATTCAAACAAATTTTATCTGCTTATCTTTGTGGTACCTCTTGAATCTAGCTCTCTGGAGTGGCTCAAGTATGTCTTCTAAAGATTATCTTGGATAAGCTGGAGCTCTAACGATTATCATCTCTACAAGCCTTTTAATTTCATTGCAGACATCTTCCTGTTATATATGTTTAGAAGCCAAACTTATTGATTATTTTTCGTGCTTTGTTCCAAAGTAAGACATACTTTCCATATCGCACTCTAAGATTATGGCAGCAACTGCCCAAACATCCCATTAAACAGAGCCATTAGTCCACTTCTCCCTGATTGGAAAGTATCCTGGTGTGCCAAGAACCTTAGCCAAAGTTACTATTTCTTATCTTATTGCTCTATTGAAATCAATGACTACAATTTCTAATGGACAGAGATTTAACATAACATTTGCAGGCTTCAAATCTCTATGTACATACCCAAGTTCATGAAGACCTTAAACACCCTTAATCATTTCCGAAAGTATCTCATTTAAATCATCTGGTATCTATTATGATAGAGATACTCTCTCAAAGTCATTTCAAACTTTTTCAGTCTTAATGCAACAAAGCCATGCCCAAGAATAACTCCATCAAGTCTAAGTAAGTTCTTAAACTATTTTTTCTAAGCCTCCCTCAGTATTATGTATTCGTTTGCAAATTCATTTTGATACTGCTCGTTTTTAATGAGATATTTAAAAGGATATACTTTGTAAGCATACTCATCAACCACTATAAGCTTAGCCTTGTTGGCAGGTCAAAATGCAAGTAATTTTCAATACAGCTTTCAATATCAATTGCATTCAATGCAGGTATATACATAGCTCTCTCTTAAAGACATGCTATAAGAGTACCATTTGCTGGCTGATTCATTGATTCAAAACGCTTCTGCCTCTTGAGCCTTTCCTCTTGTTGTCTTTATGACTCAATAGAGTTATTTTTTTTTAGCAGGTACAAGCTTTTAAGTTTCCTCATCTTTAATCAGGAATTTGCTTAAATGATTATTCTGCATATGCCTCTTTACTTTGGCTGAGTGAGTATAAGACTTCATGCATGTTGTGCGCTAATATCTACCATCTATTTTATCATGCTTAAAGTAGATCTTAGCTCTACCAGAGTGTACCTCTTTGATGTGCCTCTTCAAGCTAGACTCCAGTTGAGAAGAAATTATAGCAGTCTTCACATTAAAATGTTTTAAATTTTTCTATTTGTTGCTGTTCTTTATCTTCCTCAACTAATTCAACTTATGCTTAAACTCCTATCTCTGCACTCTACTTCTTGTTTTAAACTTAAATTTTAAAGACCTCAGCTTCAAACTCTAGAGCTCTTAGCTCAACCTCTCTCAATATAAATTACTTCTGGTTTCTTGGAGGAGCCAAAGTTTAGGCTATGATTATCCACTGCTAAGAGAAACTGCTTTTCGATTTAAGTTAGCCGCCATGTTTAAATTCAAATTTAAATTCCTATTATTAAGATCTAATAACCTTTCTGGTTATAGTCACTCTGTATAGAAGTTGATACGACAACAATTATGGTTGAATTTAAGGTGTTAGAGATCATATTTATGCTTAGTTTATAAATATAATTTTTATAATTTCATGCTTAATAATTTCTATTTTGGTACCAACCAAGTATAAAATCGGGTTGGTACTGGTACCAATTAGGTTTTGAACCATTTTGGAACTTTTCCATTAAAACCTCATTAGTTTAAAACTAGGTACTAATTAAGTATTGGTACTTTTAATTTGGTACCAATTAAATTTAAACGAATTTAGAACCGGTACTAATCAAATTTAAACATTTAGTACTAATTTAATGGAACTAAATTGATAAAAATGGAGCTCCATCTCTGAAGTTTGTTACAGCTTCTGCCAGCTTTCTCCACGTATCCTTACCAAGGTTGACCTTCTATAAGATACCCATATTTAATACTAAGATTTTTAACAGTAGGATCCAGAACTCTATATATTAAAATTTGAAATTCAATAACAAGAGTAGGAACAAAGATGGAATCTATAAGTACTGCAATGAAGAGGGTTGAAGCTTAAGAAATGATCTCAAGATTTAGAAGGCAAGGAAGATCTCTATCGATACCTCTCTTAGCATGGTAAGCATGTGACATATACTGAATCATATACTATAGTGGGTTTATTCCTTCCAACGATGGAAGGTACCAAAATTTCATTCTTAAAAGCTATACTCTGCGATGAGAAGAAAGCCTTCTAAAGACAGTGAAATAAAGTTGATAGATATACCAAACTACCCAGAGATTTCAGTCACTAATCTCTACGAGGATGCGATGAAAGATGAAGAGTTGGTAGTTTATCTTCCTACCAAGAAACAACTCTCTAACAAGCTTCCAGAAAGGAGCTTCTTCTTTGGAGTACTTGGTACTTTAAGAGAGAGTTATCTCAGAGAGATCATTGAAGAAGCTCACAAAAAACGCTACTCTAATTCTCCTGAAGATTAAAAGAAGCAAGGCATACTAATAAGCGAGACCTGGCTCGCTGAGCTTAAGAAGCACCCATTCCTCTCTAGTAAGCTTTGATTCATAACTTTGTAGGGAAACCTCGAACTGGTATATTCCTAATGAAAGAGCATGCGAAGGTTCACAGAGAGAGAAAGTCATAGACTATTTATAAAGTGAGCAAGAGACTTTATAAAGATGTCTAAAAGCCAGAAGAAATGAACATAGATGCAGGAGCTGGCACAAAGAGAAGAAATATGGGTCCAAGCAAGCCATAAGAAGAGGAGAAGAAAGAGAAGCCAAACCCCTTTATGGGTTAGTTTAATATGTGAACTTATTCATTCATTTAAATCTAAAACTTATTTATAAACATTCATTCGTCCCTCTCTCGCACAGACTGTTGTCTTATCTACGCTCACTCTCTGACAGCTGCTTTGAATTAAGTCTACTGTATCGATGGGCAAGTCATGCATAAGATGATACAGCAGCAGCTTCTTGTAGTGAGTCTTGATTTAACTCCAGTAGAATTCTATTCCATTAAATTAAGGACTATAAGGAACGTTATAAACAAGAGTTATGTTTAGGTCTTCATAAACTTTCTTAGACTCCTTAGTCTTATGAACTGAAAGGTTATCAATAAACAGGATGATCTCTTGGTTGCTATACTTCTTTCTGAGCTTATGTAGGAACTCTATATACTACTCTCGCTTAATAGAGCGAGGGTGAATAACATAGCTTTATAATCCAGAATCTTCACTTATACCAGCTAAAATAGCAAGGGTGACTACCTTTACTTTTTAGTCATAAACTTCTATGTTATCATACTTCTTGTACCATGACTTATTAATAAAAGTGTTGAACGTAAACAC
>ARYC01002618.1:0-30457 GCA_000711775.1 Oxytricha trifallax
TAGCTATAGCTGGACTATATAGGAGTTGCTACAGAATTAATGATGGTTTGATCTCAGCTCTAAGACTTCATATTTATACTCAGTTTATAACTATAATTTTTGTAATTATGCACTTAATAATTTTGATTCTGGTACCAACTCAGATAAAGTTCAGGTTGGTACTGGTACCAATTAAGTTTAAAACCAGATTGGAACTTTTCCATTAAAACCTCACTGGATTAAAACTAGGTACTAATTAAGTTTTGGTACTATTAAATTGGTACCAATTAAACTTAAACGAATTTAGTACCGGTACTAAATTTAAACAAATTTAGTACTAATTTAATGGAACTAAATTGATAAAAATGGAGCTCCATCTCTGAAGTTTGTTACAGCTTCTGCGAACCTTCTCCACGTATCTGTACAGGGTTGACCTCCTATAAGATGCCCATATTTAATAGTAAGATTTTAAAGGAAAGGATCCAGAAGTCTATAAATTAAAACTTGAAATTCATTAATAGGAAGAGGAACAAAGATGGAATCATTCAATGAACAAATGAAAAGGGTTGAGGCTCAAGAAATGATATCAAGATTAAGAAGCAAGGAGGATCTCTATCGATACCTTACTTAGCATGGTAAAATAAATTGATGTTAATCAACGATGTATACAGTTGGTCTATTCCTTCCAACGATGGAAGGTACTAAAATATCATTCTTAAAAGCAATACTCTGCGAGGAGAAGAAAGCATTTAAAAACAAAGAAATCAAACTGATTGAAATACCTAACTACCCAGAGATTTCAGTCACAAATCTCTACGAGGATGCAATGAAAGATGATGAGTGGTTATTCACCTTCCTAGCAAGAAGTAACTCTCAAATAAATTGCCTGAAAGAAACTTCTTCTTTGGTGTTCTTGGTACAATCAAAGAGGATTATTTGAGAGAAATTATAGAAGAAGCTCATAAGAAACGCTACTCTATTTCTCCTGAAGATTAAAAGAAGCAAGGAATACTAATAAGCGAGACGTGGATAGCAAAGCTTAAGAAGCATCCTTATCTCTCTAGTAAGCTTTGATTTATAACTTTTGAGGGAAACCTGGAACTGGTATATTTCAAATGAAAGAGAATGCAAAGGTTCACAGAGAGAGAAAGTCTCAAACAATTCATTAAGTTACAAGAGACTTTATAATGAAGTTTAAAAGTCTGATGAAATGAACATAGATGCTGGTGCTGGTACAAAGAGAAGAAACATGGGTCCTAGTAAAGCACCAGAGGAAGAAAAGAAAGAGAAGCCGAATCCATTTAAGAGTTCGTTTGATATGTGAAATAATTCATTCATTTAAGTCTAACACTTATTAATAAACATTCATTCTTCCTTTCCTTGCACATATCGTAGTCTAGT
Source organism: Oxytricha trifallax (assembly GCA_000711775.1). Lineage (NCBI taxonomy): Eukaryota > Ciliophora > Spirotrichea > Sporadotrichida > Oxytrichidae > Oxytricha > Oxytricha trifallax. The sequence goes on from ARYC01002618.1 coordinate 1,381, forward strand.
CTTTACCCACTCTCTTGCAACTACTCTGTATTAAGTCTACTGTGTCAATTGGTAGATCATGCATTAGGTGATACAGCAAGAGTTTCTTGTAGTGAGTCTTAATCTAACTCCAATAGAATTAGATTCCATTAAACTGAGGACTGTAAGGAACGTTATACACAGGAGTTATCTTCAACTCTTCATAAGCTTTCTTAGATTCCTTAGTCTTATGAACTGAGAGGTTATCAACAAAAAGGATGATCTCTTGATCGTTGTACTTATCTCTTAGCTTATGTAAGAACTCTATATACAGCTCTCGCTTAATAGAGCGAGGATGAATAACATAAGTTTCTAAGCCTGAATCTTCACTGATACCAGCCAAAATTGCGTGAGTGACAACCATAACCTTTTAGTCATACACTTCTATATTATCGTACTTCTTGTACCAAGACTAATTAATAAAGGTGTTGAACGTAAACACGCTTCATCAGCGTGTATGAACTTGATGTTATTAACAACAGACCTCTGCATTTAATCATATATATAGTTTAAATTATTACTATAAAATAGCAGAGTAAAGTCAATCACTCTCTTCACTCTATTGACAGTCTTGAAGGCAATACCATTCCTTCAATAAATATTTGCGATAGCCTATGGTGAGATACGCATGTCAGGAAACTTGCGATGAAACATCACAGCTCGCTAGTCAAGTGGGAATGTGCCCAATACTTAAGAGTCTTAGAATCGCAGAGATATTAAATATGCTGCTAAGAGAACTTTGATTTTCTTACAGGATGTTATCAAGAACCAGAATTGAAATGCTAAACAGCTAACAAGCAGTGACACCTTACAGTCGAAGCACTCTTACACAATAGCTTTGCAATCGCACAATAATTCATCACTGGTTTGAGTTAGTCTATATTAATACTAGCACCATACCTAAGCTTAAGCAGTAAATCTAAATACTTCTCATCATAAATAGACCCCAAAAATCGCTATTTCTATTTCTCATTTTGCAAAATGACCTAATTTCTCTACTAACCCTAATAAAACCCCAACTTTACCCTACTAATCAAAGCACTTATAAATCTCACTAAGGGGTTTTGGGGTTTTGAATAGGGTTTGGACAAAAACATCATTTTTAGAAGGATTTATAAATATTATATAATTCATCTCAAATCATCATAGTATTGTTATATTATAAGTTTAAAGTTAACTGCCACGATTTTGATTAATTAATTTATTAATTATAAATATTTTTCCTAAATAATATTATATTCCTAACATAATAGTACAAAATCCTTATGCAATATCTTTCTACTATTATAATCTTAAAATTAGTACAAATTTCTAATATAATTGAATTCTACCATAATCTTAATATTGTAGGAATACATTTGATTTGGGAAATAAACTTATAATAAACAAATTAAGTAATTAAAATCGTGGCAGTTAACTTTGTCCTAGCATAAAAAATATGGTACTTAATTGAAAGAAAATTATAAATATGCTAGACTTTACTTATGGCGGTATCCCTCTATCACATCCATGAAGCAAAATAACTCTACTTTAATTTTCTGGTGATTTGTTTATTAAATTTCGATGCCAAAATAAAGTCGAGTTATCTCGGTTCATGGATGCGATAGAGGAATATCGCAAATATAGAGTTATGACAAGGATTTGGTCTTGTGGCCATGACCTTATCATGAATGAATAAAAAGTCATTCTGGCAATTAGGAGGTCCAGGAATCTAGTTTGCATACAAAGAGTCTCCAAAGACAACTCCTTCAGTATATTGCATGGGATTACCTAACCTATGAAAATTCCTATAATTACCACATCCTTGATCAAAGGCTGACGAGTAATTCTATTATGAGCTATCTTTAGAGGTTAAAAAGATACTCATCTTAAAAAGAAGCTTCTAAAACCTGCCTAAGTCAATTATCAGCCTCAATGGACCACTAAGCCATTAGATATGGAGACTAGAGGTTAGACCAAGGATAATGGGTTCGAGATAAAAACATAATTTTTTTAAGAATTTACATACGTTATATAATTCTTGCAATTGATAATTGAAAATAAATTGCTGCTAAAGGATAGTTCGTTATTTGATTAAATTGTCATAATTAGGAGCAATTATTTTTCGAAATAGAGTTTATCAATATAGCTGCAAATTTTCAATTGGAGTGATGAAGAATTAAATATCTTTTGGAATTATTGAGTATACTGTCAATTTTTTCATATTTCTCAATATTATTATTCTTTATATTATTTGTAGTTTGAAGTTATTAAAAAGTTATATCTGCTATTTTTAATTATATGAATATCAAACTTGCAAAAAGAAAGGAAGACTTTACTTGAATTAAAGAGTTTAAAATATACAATAAATCATCTTTTACATCATTAATCAATTTTAATGATTTAATACCGAAGATTCTTATAAAGAGCTTATATCTAAGAGGTACTTTTTAATGAAAATAACTTTAATTTAACTGAGTTATCTAGTTATATATTTTACATGGTATAATAAGACAAATCACAAGAAGTGAGATACTTTTTTAAAATCACAATAATCCATTCAAATTAATCGAGAGAAAGAAGCATTTCTAAATTAAATAAAATCTTAATGTTATGTATCTAGTTGTGTTTAATTATTAAATTATATTTAATTTTTTACAAAAGCAGAAAGATTATATTTTTAAAAATATAATAATAATATAAATCATAAATTTTTTAATATGAAAAATAGTTTCAAATAATCAATTAACAGATCAATATTATTATTATTAAAATTAAAAAGAAAATGTGTTAATATAAGCATTTCATATGAAATATTGCGCATCCTCTAATTAAAAATAATATTATTGTAAATGACAAATCTTTAGTTAGTAAAAGCTGAATCAGCTTTCCTCAAATAATATTTTTTTATATATCTCAGATAACATAGTAACTCATAGATAGATTTTTTGTGAAAATGACAAAAAGTGCGATAGGTAAAATAACTTAATCATTAAATATAAAAGCTGAAAAATATCAAAAAAATAACTACTAAGATGAAAATTCAATTTCTTATCTTAGTTAAGGTAAAAATGATTAATAATTTAAAAAAAATATTAAAATTATCAAAGTGAAGTAAAAATTAATCAGTTTTATAAACTCTAAAGTATCCATATAAATTCATAATTTTTCTATATTAATATAATCAAGATGCAATTTAATTTACTTTTTAATAATACATAGCAGTTTATTTTATTTCTACTAAAATAATTTCCTATGTTTTGTATTTTATGAAAAATAATAATTATAATTAACTCACATCTAGGCCTCAAGAGCCAACGAGTATAATAAATGTTAAGGATCAAGTCCTTTACGCTAGCCTTAATTTAATTCAAACTAAAACTTAAATTTACTAAAGAATTTTGTTAGTGTCTGAGTCTATTCAATTTCTATAGTCGTCAACACGACGAATTCTACTTCGATTTTTGTTTGCGGACTTATTTAGTAGTCCTCCCAGTCTCATCACTACTATCTTCGTAGTGACTTGAATAACTCTACCAGTTTGAGTTCTTATTCTCTAGGTGGGTCGTATGGAGGAAATTATATTTCACCTCCTTCGAATTGCTATTCTTGTTTTAATTTTGTTCTTACATGAGTTAGGACCCTTATATAATCAGAATAGAGTTCTTTATAGATTTCCTTGTTTGGGTTGAATTAGTAGCTGTCTTTTTCTTAGACTTCTATTGCATCTTATATGCTTTTTATATGAGTCTCTTAATGTCCACCTACCTTTCCTCTGACTATGTGTTTGACATGTCACCTATAGGAGATAAGTGCATTTGAGTTTTCTTTTCTTTTCTAGTGAATACCTTTTTCTTAGCTCTCAGATTCTTGAGGAAGAAAATATATTTTTCAAGTTGTTTAAATGAGTTTGTGCCGAATTTTTGTTTGTATCTTTGGAGTTCTTCATCAATAATGTCAATGAAAGACTTAGTGTTCTAGGTTTTAGAGGAAAGGATTTGCTCGAGTGATGGTCCTTCAGGAACAAATTATTTGAGTTCTTTATTTTTTTAGGGTCTTATTGATGGCTAAGGTGACTAGGCTGATTAAAGTGATTAATTCTCCTCTTCTCATTAATGTTAAGTGTTGAAAGGTTGCTTGACTTCTTCCATGATGGTATCTAAAGGAATTTTTGATTAAGTTGAGGGTTGAGTATTTGATTCTTCATCTACTTGTTCTAGTACACTCAAAACCCCAAAACCCCTTAATGAGGTTTATAAGTGCTTTGATTTGTAGGGAATTTGTTAGGGGTTGGGATTATCAATTAAATACGAGACTAAAATTGCAAGCTTTTGGGGTCTATTTATGATGAAGAGTATATAGATTTAGTGTTTAAACTTCGTTATGGATGTGATATGTATAGTGAATAAGTCAAACCAGTACTGAACTATAAGTCTATTGCACTGCTCTTAAAGCGTAGTCCATCAACTGTTCGCTCTCACTGCTTGAAAGCTGTGTAATTAAAGCAATAATAGCTGAATTCTTTGCCTAAGAGGAAGTCAAAGTTTATATAGAAGCATATTGACTATCTTATTAATGAGAGAACTTTGAAGTATTGGCTCACTTCTCTCTCTACTAACGAGCTATTATGTTTACCGCCAGTTCCCTGAGTTGAAGATCTCTGCATAATCTGTTGCAAACATTTATAAACGAAACGGTATCTCTTATAAAGGTGGTAAATCGTATCAAGAGAGTAATTGATTTCACTCTGTCATTTTACAACAACAACTTAAAGTATATTTATAATTAAATGCAGAGAGCCTAATAGAATAATATTAAGTTTATTATGCTGACGAGGCTGTGTTTACCTTCAACACTTTCATCTAGAAGTCTTGGTATAAGAGGCATAGTAATATAGAAGTATATGACTAGAAAGTCAGAGGTATAAACAATGGCAATTCTTGGAGGTATTAGCGAGGAAGCTGGTTTAGAAACTTATCTTATTCATCATCGCTCTATTAAGACAGAGCAGTATATTAAGTTCTTAGAGCAGCTGAGAGAGAAGTACCCTGAATAAGAGATTATACTGTTTGTTGATAATCTTTCAGTTAATAAGACAAAAGATACAAGGAAGAGTTATGAACAACTTAGAATAACGCCAGTGTTCAACGTACCTTACAGTCCATAGTTTAATGGAATTGAATTCTACTGGGGTATGCTAAAAGGTCATTATAAGAAACTGCTGCTATACCACCTGATGCATGACCTACCTATTGATACAGTCGATTTTATAAAAAGTTCAGCTGAGAGTTGATAATTAGTTGGCATAAAAGTGTGCTAAAGAAGGGAGAGTGAATGTATATAAATAAGTTTTAGAGTTAAGTTAATGAATATTTAAGTCACATTTAAAAATCTTTCGTGAGAGCTGGCTTCTCTTTCTTTTCTTCTACTTCTTGCTTCCCTCCTCCAAGGTTTCTTCTCTTGCTGCCAGCTCCAGCAACTATGTTCATTGACTCTGGCGGCTAAATATTTGAATAAAGTCACTTGCTAACTTCATACTTTGTCTGCGACTTTCGCTCTCTGTGAAGCTTGCTCTATTCCTTCATCAAGAAGATGCCAGTACCAGATTTTTTAAAGAGATAAACTACAAATCTTACTTGAAATATATGGGTGCTTCTGCTACTCTTATAGCCAGCTCTCACTTATCTTGATCCCCTGTTTATTCTTATCTTCTGAAGAGATGCTGTACCTTTTCTTATGAGATTCTTGAATAATTTCTTTCAAGTAATCACCTTTAATTGTTGCAAGTATGCAAAAAAATAGTTTCTTTCAGGTAGTTTATTTGACAACTGCTTCTTAGTAGGCAGGTACTGCGAAACCTCTGGGTCATTCATAGCATCATCGTATAAGTTAGTCACTGAGATTTCTGAGTAGTTTGGAATCTCTGCAAACTTTACATCTTAAGTTTTCAATGCTTTCTTCTCTTCGCAGAGTATCGTTCTTAGATATGATATTTTAGTACCTTCCATCGTTGGCAAGAACAAACCAACTACATAATAAAGATTAGCAACTATGAGTTTATTACCTTGCTGCACCTGTAGCGATGCAAATCCTCCTTGTTCTAAATCTTTAAATCAATTCTTGTGCTTGCACTCTTTTCATTGCATCATTCATTGACTCCATCTTGTTTACAGATCTAAGAAATGATATTCAAATTTAAGTTTATTGATTTCAATTATTTACTTCTGTAAAACTTACTATTAAATATGGGCATCCTATAGGAGGTCAACCTCTTAAAAGGATATGGAGAAAGTTTTGAGAACTGGTTTCAAACATGAGAGATTGATATCAATTTCTACTGTTATAGTTGCATATTTTTAAATTTAAATTGGTACGTACTTAATTAGGAGCAGCTCCTAAAATGCTAGTGCTTAATTAGGAGCGCACCCTAATTTTAATCATAAAATCATAAAATACCTCCTAAAAGCAGTACGTACTTAATTAGGTGCACCTCCTAAATCGGTACGTGCTGTAATCAACTTATTATTGATAGTAAAAATGGTTATTTCCTCCCCCATATTAAGAGCTGGATTGTCTCTTAACACTTACATTTCTTCTCTAATACTCTAATAACTTCCCTATAAACTTGTAGGCATGCAAAGCTCTCATATAAGCTCTCAGTTATAGAGGCAGTTTTATAATTTTAAATTCAAATTTAAATATGAGCGCTAAACATTTTAAGAAAAACAACAGCACTTCCATCAAACTAAATGAGACTTACCTTTGGCAGCAATAAAAAGTGTGATACTGCGAGATGAACTCTCATAAAGAACTACCAGAGCTATCACTTGAGGTCTCTATTATTAAAATAGAAATTAATAATAGAAAATAAATGGCAAAAAAGTGTGTGGGAGACAGAGAGGAGGAGAAAGGTATAAATGAAATTCCTATACAAACTGAAGAAGTAGAAGTATACTTTTGTGAGAAGTGTGAGAGAGACTTCGCTCATAAATCTAGTTGGTATAGGCATATGAAAGAGCATAGAGAAGCCAAGCCAACAGTATACTTAAAGCACGATAAATCGACGGAAAGTATGATTGCTTCGAGTGCCATAAGCAGTATGCTCATACTAGAGATTTAGGAAGCATCTTTTAAAAGCTCACAAGAAAAATTTAGAGATTGAAAAGCATGAAGATGAATTGAAGCTACTAAACAAAAGAAAAGCAAGAGAATCTTCGAAACGGTAGAGCTCGAACAAGCTAGTGAATCAGAACATGTGAGGAAATCACGCAACCTACTAGCACCCAAAATCACAAAGATCATGATTAAAATTCAATATAAAAAGATTCCTGTTCTTGCCTAAATTGACCTAGAAACTTCACTTTAAAGCTACCTTATAGAAGACTCATTTGATAAGAAAGTTATCAATGATCATCAGTATGCATACAAGGTGTATCCCTTCAACTATCTCTCAAGTGATGATAAATATTAGATGAAGTTCACAATGAGTATCAAGTACTCACTCAAGCAAAGTTTAAAGAGTGCAGTTACTTAATCAAGCTAGATGCTGTTCTCCTTGCCAAGGATCATGTTGCTTTCAGACTCCCACTCTATGAAATGACCTCAGAGATTTTATTACTGATCAAAGGAATCATAAGTAGCTTGCTTTGATAGCAACTTAAACCTTAAAAGGTATAAAAGAGCTACATAAGTTAGGCTTTGTTCATAGAGATTTGAAACCAGAGAATATTATGATAAACTTCTCACCTGTAAGAGTGACAATTATTGACTTCAACAGAGCATTAAGGGTAGAAGTATCAAGGCTAGGAAGTGTTATGGGAACTCCAGGCTATTATCCTGAAAGAGAAGACTGGAGAGATGGAGACTATCAATGGGATGTGTGGGCTTTAGCAGCAATAATAATAGAGTGCGATATGCCTCGGAATGATTACTACTCTACAAGGTGTGAGAAAGATGCTAAGTAAAGAATCAAGTAATTTATAGACAAAACCAGAGTATCTCAATCATTAAAATAAATGGCAGAATCAATAATCTTAAAACCAAACTCTAGATCAGACATAACATTAGAGAAGATAGAGTTGTGGTTAAGTAAAATAAACTTCAGACCTCTCCCACATGATCCAAAAGTGCATTTTGAGTGATTAAATTAAATACATTTACTATAAATTTCACATAAAAACCTATTAATAACCCCAACCCCTAACAAATTCCCTACAAATTAAAGCACTTATAAACCTCATTAAGGGGTTTTGGAGTTTTGACTGTGTAGGGTATGCCATGAGAAGTCAGCATCACTTTGTCCACTCTTGAATATGGGGTACTATTGGACTGTATCTCTGATCAGATTCTGATAAGGTGTTTTGGTCAGAATTTTAGTTGATCGGGAATGTCTCGATCTGTGATGTGGTACTTTTACAGGGGTTACAAATAGGTCCGATTCTGCGCCTATAGAATAGGAGTTGTCTAAGATATCTTAGAATGAATAGTTTAGTCGAAGTGCTATTTTGTGTGCTTCCTTGGAGATTCTTCATGGTTTTTAGAAGTAATTAAATTGAGAGCTTGTTTTTAATTTTCCAGCTTGAAAATAAATTATTGATATGCTCTGTAGCTGTTTGTTAAGAGCTTGACTCATTGCTCAAGAAGACTTAGAATGATATGAAGCTGAGTAGTAGGTACCATGTCGTGATAATAAATGATCTCTCTCTCTTTTGATAAGTCTAGTAGCAATCCGCAAATTCTATAGTTTTTTCTATTGATGATTTATTTCGCTTTGGGCGAAATTAGAACCATTGGCTATGATATGTTTAGCTTGGATAGGGGGTAAGTTAGTTTGTTTAAGTCAATTTTCATTTGTGACGAGTTGGGTGGGAATTTAGGGTATGTTCTTTTTAATTCCGTTTTCATTTAATATTTTTTTAAATAATTAAATATCTATAATAAATATAGTTGAAAAAATAGAATTAAATAGTTAAATCTGGTGGAGACTTAACTGATTTTATTTTTATAGGTCGTTGATTCTCATTAAAGCATATATAATCATCGTAGAGTAGCAATTTTAATTAAGCTTCTGCTATCCTTCCATTCTCTGAGAATACTTAGTGATTAAAGCCAATGTAAACAAATATATTAAATTTAATGATTAAAATTGTATATTTATGTAATATTTAACAGATTCATTTTTGCATATAAGGGCATGATTAATTATTAAATAAAAAGCAAAACGTATTAAATGGAAAATATAAATTATAATAACACGAGAGATTTTTTAAATTAAAGCAATTTAATAAAAAAATGAGAAATTTTTGAGGAATTTAAACATGTTTTTATCCATAGAGATTTATAAGAAACCTTATAAATGTTAAAAATGATGAGATATTCATTTAAAAAGAAAGGAATTTTATTTTAAATGGGTTATTAATTTAATTAATATGCAATAACCTATCTCTAATATATTTAAATATGTGATTAATAGATTGCTCCTTTAAATCTTTAATAATAATTCAATAAAAAGCACAATAGTAAATAATATAAAACAATCTAATTAAGTTTATAATTGATTAATGATACATACATTAAAACAAATAGTCATAATCAAACAGATACCAATTAACAATGTCATTTCTATAAACAATATTTAATCAATTTAATGATCCTTAAAGTTATTAATGGTGACCTCCCTTAGATAGTGATCCGATTCAGGATGATATGTAATACATAGCAATTACCATAGAACCCCAGTGATATTATCATTAAGTTAGTATTATCAATAAGAATCGACTGGCTGAATTGAGGGAAAGGAAAGATTGCAAATATGATAAGATCTTTTGTTTTCATTTTCTAAAAAGATTTGTTGGCTTAATTCTTCTTCAAATGAGGCTGAGTTTTTAATTAGTCAAGTTGGAATCCTCTTCAACTGAGCCTCAGCTTTCTCTCTGTAACTCTATAGCACCTTAATTTCAATGAGGTTGTTATTCCAATTTGGAATAGACTAGCTTTCCTCTTAAACTTTGAGAGCCTGTAAGTTCATCATAATCCAGAGTGATGGTTAAAGAGAGAAGGGTCTCAAGTTGGTTTTAGAGCTGAACTGCTGATGATTTTTATCAGTTTATGTAGAGAATATTTAACTTTCATATTATTTATTAAGTTTATTTGTTAAACTATATCGGTGTAGCGCTCACCTTCAAATAGAATCTTAGTTAGTTAAGTCCTGAACTGATTGAATAGTCAGTATCCATTCCTGAAAACGTCTCTATCTCTGAAGATTATAATCTCTAAAATGTATTTTATCAGTTGAATAATGTATCGAGATAAGTATTTGGTGCCTTTGATTTCAATGTCATTCTTCATTAAATTCCATTGAATCTTGCTTAGTAACCTTATCTATGTTTGTTAATTAATTGTTAAGACAAGATAAGTCATGATATTGCTAAAATAGATAAAAATAGGAAATTTAAGAAATAATATATAAATGCTTAAATGTATCAAAATATTAACTGCCAGTAATTAGGAGTGTTAATAATATAATTAGATTTAAATTTAAAGTAATTAATTAAATCAGTAATTGATATATATAATTAGTGGTCTAGTGGTCTGGCCATAGTTTTAGTGGTCTACCGGTAAGTATATTAATTATTCTTAATTACTTAATTGTATTTTAAAAAGATAATGAAGACAACATGCCGGAGACCACCAACTCGGGTATTCAGTTTACTGGGAGCTACATTAACTTCATAACTGCGCGGAGGACTCATCAGGACAGTAATTGTAATGTTTCACAACCGCCACTAATTCTTCTAACAAGTACAGAACGAGGGCAGCCCGGACTTCTAGAAGCAGTGCCGAGGCTCAATGATCTGTTAAATAGCGGTGTTCAGTCACTGGGATGAAACGGTTGATGGAGGGCGAAGGGATCGCCATAGAGAAGAAGTGCGGAGGCGTCGACTATAAGTACACGGGATGTTTCGTAGTAATTACATCTAACACTTTGCCCTTTGGCAAGATAGACTCCGAAGATGGCAATGCATTTAAGTCTCGATGCCTACTCTGTGAATCCGAAATACCCACACAAAGCGGGGAAGAGGTATTCCTTTTGACCGCATCGATGGTCGCCCGCTTCCTTAGAGCAAGATTCCACTCCGATCAAACAGAGAAGAAGGGGGACATTTGAGGGAGTCAGACAGTTGTCAGAGCACAGCCGGAGAAATGGCTAGTGATACAGTGCAGTAATTCGTAGTCAACACATGCATTTAAGTAATTAAGAATAATTAATATACTTACCGGTAGACCACTAAAACTATGGCCAGACCACTAGACCACTAATTATATATATCAATTACTGATTTAATTAATTACTTTAAATTTAAATCTAATTATTTTATTAACTCTCCTAATTACTGGCAGTTAATATTTTGATACATTTAAGCATTTATATATTATTTCTTAAATTTCCTATTTTTATCTATTTTAGCAATATTTAATAAGACATATATTTAGATAAAATGAATTAATCTAGTTTTATAAATATTTAGATAAAAGTATAAGGAATTTAATGAAATTTCTTAGCAGAGTTCATCTTCATATTTTTCAACATTTTAATCGCCATTTTTTTATTTAATATCCTATCAGTTCAACTATTTATGACTACCCTCTTAGAAACATTTTAAATTATATAGAAAATTATTATTAACTTTATCAGTAACCGTCGATGTATTTTCTATATAGGTCTTTAGTTTAATTCTTATGTTTTTGTAACTATTTATAGGTTTTTAACTTATTTATCGTTTATTTATCATTAAAATACTATTTATTAAGATCTTATCCTTCATGCTACCATATTTCTCTTTGAACAGTGTATTGGCATTATGTGGTGATTTTATATAATCTAATTTTTAAGGTTACCAAATAAACTGCATTTTTACTTAATAAATATTTTTAGCATCATTTTACTTCCATTCCTTTTAAAATGTTTTAGTAAAACAGTAAGTCTAGTTATTGTAAAATTACTAAAGTGGTTATTATTTTAACGATAAAACATGGTACATTTCAACATCAAGTCCATTTACTTTATTTTTATAAAAACTGGGAACATATTATTTTTATAAATTTTCAGGCATCTTTGAATTTGAATAGTACAGATTTAATTCTTGCAATAAAACTTATTAGACATATTATCAGACTATATATGTTATATATATTTATTCACTGATTTATTATGAATACTCTGCTTAAGTTTCCAAATTTTTTCTTTATGCCACAAATGGGGAAAGACTTTCCCATTATTCCAGAGACTGTATTTAGATTTGAATAAAATAATGAAGTAAAAGGTAAACACTTTCTATATGCAAGCAAAGGAAGATTCTAAATATTTGCCAAAACATGCACTTCTTCTCATCCCAAGATGAATAGTAAAACAAACCAACCATACCAATTAGTTTTCTTATGGTAAACTCTGAAAGACCACTAATAATATAAGTAGTATAATGAAATATATCTTAAGGTTATATAATCAATACAATCAAATACCAAATTTTTATCATACCATTTTATAAAAATGATGGATGTATCGTATTTATTTTTAAAATATTAGTCTTTAAGCTTCTTTCAATTAATTGCTTCTTGTTTCTTCAGTTATCCACTCTTTTTCATAGTTACCTATTTGTTCTATCTTTCTGTATATTTATATCTCTTAATAATTTTTATTAAGTCTTATTATGTCATTACTTTGTTAACCATCAATTTTCAATTTCTTCATTAAAATTATAAAATTATAATGAAGAACCAATATCGAAAACCCATACATTCGTAACTTTTCCTCACTTCACAACCTTGCTCCGATTAGTTATTTTCCATCTTGTGCGGTCTTGTGATTTATATGGTTTATAAGATCATCATTATTTTATAGACAATCAAATGAGCTTCTACAAAAAGGTTCTCAACAATAAATACTTAGCTAACTGAAAGTAATTGTTAACTATAAAGATTTCGCTTGATTTGTATGAATTTATAAAAGCATATTCTCTTCCATTAAATATAAAATAGAAGTACATTATGTATCAATAAGGGTATAACTTAATTAATTATTATTATTGAACGAGGGCTCAAGGCCACTCATACTTAATGACTTGAGGGATTGGTTACCCTTTCACTGTTCTCCACCGAGGATATGCTAATGTGGTTTCTTCATCATGGAGTTGATCTCTTCCTTCGAGCTCAGAACTTCCCTCGATCTGCTTCTTCCTTGTCTTTATGTCTGATCAGGCCTGATGTTCCCAACAGCTGGCTGAACTTTCTCTTCTTTTTCTTCAACTTGTGGATATCTCTTCATCATCCACTTTCTAAGTTCTTACTGCCTGTCGATACCTCTCTTTTGAGGAAGAGTGGGTACTACTGAAAAGTTTGTATTGCCTTATAATACTAACTATCATCAACAATATATAATTTAGTTGCTGGTCAGATTTTTAATTCTGATTAGATCTCGACACCGATTATATCTACTACAAACTAGTAACTATGTTGAGGAAATAGGACACTAGTTAATAGGTAAAGGTTTAACATACTGGTAATTGAAAACTTCAAACTGCTTTGAGCAGAAGCTCAACCTAAATTTTGACGTAGCTACGTTAGATCTAGTATTGTCGTTGTTAGAGGACACTAGTGACTATTCATCTTCACTAACGAGACTGAGTGGTCTATTAATGCTTTTCTCCTTTTTTTATGGTTTCATGAATTTAACAAGATCCTCTTGACTGTGAATTTAAAGAAAATCATGGCTTTTCTCAGATTCAGAGTCTTTTTTTCTATGAGAAGTTGAATTAGCATACCAGAAAGACGACTAGTAGGTTTCTTACTCTCTTCTTAAAGTTTAAGATTGAGATCAAGAGCTATAAGCCATTTCCACTCAATTTTCGCTGCTTGTTACGAAAACTCTTACATTCTAATAAAAGTTGGATCCTAATTTAATAATATTATGCTTAATTTATTCTTTTTCACCTTACAATAAAATCAAAGAACTTTAGATGAGAAAATTATTAACAAAAATAGTAGATTAGCAAAATGAATTACATTTTTTAGTATAATTTATAATGCTTGTATTAATGTGATCATATTTAAGTCTTTGGGGACCCAAGAAAAAAATTCCATACATTTCTTATTTATTTTTTATCATTTTATATTTAATTTTTTATGTGCGATTCACTTAAATGCAATCTTTAAAAATTCTATCTTTATTAATAGTGAGCCGTAAAAGTTACTAAATAGCCATTCTGAACTATTTAGTTTGTGAGAAGTAGGGAAATGTGTTTTACTGATTTTCTCTGGAATCTAGCACTGGTCGCCATATACCAATAATCTATAGATTTATTATGTTGATTATTTTGATATAATAATTGTAGATTGATTCTTTAAATTAATAACTAATTTTTATTGGTTAATGTTTTATTAAAAACAAATGCCATTTGCGTTTTAAGATTAAGATCCTTATGGTAAAATAAGTTGGATTTAAGCCTATTAAGAAACATGATTGCCGTTTGCAAAGATTTTACGTTCAAAAATTACAGTAATATTGCTGCTTATTATTTCCTTCTTATTTTTTATAAATTTACATGACAATCTTAATATTTTAATATCATAAAATATTTATTTAATCGATAATACTTAGAAGTTACTTTGATAAAAACTTCTCATTTAGTGTCAAACCTCCAATAATTATTAGTTCTCTTGAATTGTACTTAAAATATATCAAATATTATTTATATTTAAATTAATGGTTAAGTTATAGTTTAATGACGTATTTTCTATCTTGTGACCATCTTAGATAATTATTATTTGCTAGTGAATATGACTATTCTTTAACTGATGGTATGGCTTCATAATATAGTCATTCATTAATTTATTTGTGTTTTAAATTATTATTAAATAAGAATTAAGTTAATTCTCTAATTAGAATATTGAGTATTAAATTAGAATAAGTATCTTTGTCAGTTGTGTAGAATTTGATAATTATTAAAAGAAGCATGTGCTTCAATGAGGCATTTATTACTTAATAGGAAGCTTAAATAAGTACTTTAAGATAGAGTAATCGTTTATTTAGTTGTTATTGAGATATTTTGACAATTTTTAATTCTGAAAGTCGTGTTAAAATGCTCTAGAAATATTTTTTCTTCAGATTTTGTTTAATACATAATTTTGTTAGACATAATGTCATAATCAGGAAATATTTGATTAAGATTGACTGATGTTTTTCAGCTTTTATACTTAATTGAAAAGTGCATTGTCTATGTGAACAACGAAAGTTTTAATTATGAATGAAGATGGTTTAAACACTAAAAAGTAGTAATCAGTTAAGAAATTGTTACATATTCATATGTTAATAGATATTTCTTTTGTTATATTAATGTTTAAGTGTAAAGAAAGTTAATGTCGCTTAACTGACTTGAAATCGCTGATGATATCCTCATTTTCTAAAGTGTGGGTGTTAGTAAAATTTGCTCATAGACATATGACTATTCTTCAGAGTATATGATTTAAGAATTCAAATGCGATAATTATATTTAGACTGATTATGAAGCTTCGAAATTTGATAAATCATTAAACTCTATATATCCCTAATCACATTATTTTTTTAAAGTTAATAATTAGAATACTTTATTGTTTTTTTTACCCATATATTTCATGGATAATGGCTACGTCACTTATTTTAACATCAAGAATATTAAAATAATTAAAATGAAATTGAGAAGTGATACTTAAAATGTCTATTAAAATTGTTTCTATTTGTCTATGATCAATTTTAACAAAATTATATAGAATGATAAACTAAATTTAATTTATTAAATTAGGAAGGACTATATTTACTATCAACTTTAAGTAAAAAGATTATGCCTTTTGCTTATTGTTTGGCAATTCTAAATTAATTATTTAAAATAAAATTTATAAGAATACTTTAGCAAGTTTCAAGGGTTTTGCAATTTAATTATCGAGTTAACATTCTAATATATATCTCTTCCATAAGAAGAGATGTTTTAATGGATCATAAAATAAATATTGAAGTTTAATATTAATAGAAAATCTTTTAAATTTAATTAAAGTCTGCTTTTATCATTCAATAAACGAAGTTACGAGATAGCTTATATTGGTGAGGTATATATTTGACTAATAATAGATGGGTTTTATTACTAGAATTTTGAATGATAACTTTTATTTAATTAAATAATCATACTATTTATTATAAAATTATTAATTAAGGAAACATTGATTGTTTAATAGTTTACTCAAAATAGACGCCTTTGCTTCTAATGTTAAGCTTATTGAATTCAATATAAGACTATTATTGAGGAAGCAATTCAAAATGACTGGACAATGAAAACAGACATTTGTGTTTATAAATCATTAAAATACTAATGAAATTAAACAAATTTTATATCTGACTATTGTGATTTTTTACAATCAAGAATTGCTAAGCTTGCTAAATATTTTAAATATAAAATAGAATCATATCACTCTAAATAAGAAATTGTTTTATTTACTATTTAAAAATACTCAAAATATTCAAAATTAGTCATTTAAACTAGATCTATTGAAGTCTGTGAATAATAGAATTATAATCATTAACTTAGTAAAGGTATCATCATCTGTAAGGACTCTTCAAGATTATCGATAAATACAGCAGCAAAAATAAACTTTATGTTATTGATTTCATTAGGGTAGTTAAGACTTTTAAAGAGTACAAGATGGAGTAATTAAATGGAAAATTAAATATAAGTGAAATTACTCCTCTATTCAAACTTAACAACTAAATGATAAATAAATAATTAAAAATTTAAATTATAAGTTAATAACATAAAAATAAAACATAATAAGCAATATTTATTCTTAATAAAAAATAAAAATTAATATATCTAATAATAGAAGTTATATGTCTGAGAAATATCAGATTCTAGTACTTTTGCCCATTTTTAACTAAATTATATCTTTATCCAAAAATAGCAAATGAACTATATTATAACAAGAATCGACTTATATAATGATTAAATGCATTTGTCACACAGTAAATTTCATATCTTTAAAGTGTTCCCATTTAACGATATAATTATATAATAAAAAAAACAATCATAATTTAAACAGAATAAACAATAATAAAAGGAAAATAAAAATAAAAATTGTATATTTAAGCAACTTTTATCATCTATGTCCTATTTACACTTTTAGATACTTTAATGTGGTGATTTATAAAGCAATAATTCTGTTTATAATAATTTAATAATTTCCCTGGTACATTTAAATAGATATTAACGGTAAAGTACTAATTTAATAATATATTGAAACTGATATGGAAAGATACATACATATTGAACTTAATTTTCCTTAATTGATTATCTAAATTCTTACGAATGTAAATAAATTTAAGAGTGATGATTTATCAAATTATTCATACAAACATTATAGGAAAAATTTAAATAAAATTAAATGACAGATAAGATTATGCACAGTGGAAGATAAAGGCTTTAATAAAAAACCAATTGTATTATTTAAAAGATTTTAGTTACTTTTAAAATTAATAGAAATAGGACGAGACTAGTATAATTATTTTGGATAGTTTATTAACGTAGAAGATATGATAATAAAGTAATATAAATTGAAGCAACCAAAATAATGAGAATGAAAATAAAGACTTCATAATTCAAATTACAACTAGATAATGGTTTTCATCTAAATAGCAATAATTAAATGTCATTTATTTCCGCCTTATACTTAATATTAACAGTTCCATTCTCAGATGATGAAAGACCCAACAAAATATTTTCTAATTAATCATATTCAATTTGGTGTTCTCTTGATCACCAAAACATTAATTAAACTGCTCACAAGAATCAAAGTTTTTTTCATAAAATAGCTGGCCTAATTCATCTGACAAAGAATACAGTAAGAGGTGCTCCCTATTATTTTAAATGAAAAAGAATACAAATTCATTAAAGTATAGCGAAAATATGATTTTTAACATATATTAAAAATTAACAGCCTTACTTTTGGATTTGAATATAATTCTTGCAATATGAATATAATATAATTAGAAGTTATATTATTTAAAGCACCTTATCTTTTAATTATCTTAATCATAGTCATATCGCCTATTTTATAATATTTCCATATTAATACTAAATTATTCTAATATTTTTATAAATATTTATCACTAATTAGTATTATAGAAGATATCAACATCATAAACTATAATAAACAGAATGTCAATTAGATCATGAATCCCTATTATAAAACAAAATAACAGTAAATTTTTTTTTATTTAGAGTAAGTTCTTATGTTTTTATTTAACTCAAACCAAAGCATCACTAATATTGTTATAAATAAATACTATAATTAATATAGAAAAATAAAAGATAAGTTATTTTAACTGAAAAGGAATTTAAATAAATATTATTAATTAATTAAATGTATTTATTTGAGCTCCCTCTTGCTCTATTTTAATGTAGGCTTGTTAAGGTACTATTTAATATGCATCATATCCCCAATATAATATTAAGTATAACGAATAGTTTATTGCTATAATATACTTGGAAATGCATATGGCAAATTTGCTTATCATGTTAAATATCATGAATCTCATTATTATCATAAATAGGAAGTCAATACAAGTAAAGATCTTTTTGGATGTACTAAACATATATTAAAACTTTGATGGTCATTTATATCAGAAGAAGCTTTGGAAAATGCTCAACAAAGCCTATATTTTGATAACCTTTATAAACACACTTGGATTTGATGACTATTAAAAATGAGAAAATTTGACAATTTCCAACCTCAACCAATGGTGTGCAATGTGATGACAATTAATTTGATTTTGATTTCTCAATACACAACTACCACTTCCACCGAAATGAATTCTTTTTTTATATCAATATGATTCCTATAAATATAAATGGTAGAAAAACTAATAATAATAAGTATGGTTTAATTTTAAATATTGATAATTAAAATGAAGAAGAGAAAAGGAAGATATATATGAAAAATCATCAAAGTTATCAATAAAAATTACTCACGAATGTATTTTTCAATGATGAAATCACATTAAATATAAAGTAAAAGTATTTTTAAAAATTGGAAGAATAAAATTAATAAATCTCGTTATGATTTAACAATTACAATTGCAAATGAAGCTTTTAAAATTCTTGTAAAAGATATATCGTAATTACTAAAAAATCACATCTAAAGAAGGGTAAAAAGAATTAAAAAATTAAAGTAACAAATTGTAAAATCTGCACAAGAAAATAATAAATAGCTGAAATAATAAGTAATTAGACAAAAATATATAAAATCAAATAAAATGGTGATGCAGAACAATAATTATGCCTTGAATAACAGTTAAACTAAAAATAAAAGAAATAATACTATAGTAAAAGACAATGACAAGCCTGTTTAATGAGCTTCAGAGCCTTGACTTTCAAAGAGTGTGTATTTGGTGACATCGATAGACATCAAGTTTGATCGTTGAATAAATATAAAATTACATTTAGGTTTTCCAATTAGATGAGTCACCTAAGGCTTTGAGCAGATGGGCGAAAAAAGACTAAGAGTTGATTTTTTAACATTACCTTTAGATATAAAATTAAATATATAAGAAAAAAGAACTCGAAGAAGATAATATAATGTAAATTTGAATTAATTTAAACGAGTCATTTTTAAGTCTCCATTATATATTTTCTTCTAAATGATTCCATGTGAAATTGAAGGTGGAAAAAAGGAAAAAAAACTTTAGAGGCCAAAGACATATCTTTACCATGGTGTATTCAAAACCCCAAAACCCCTTAGTGAGGTTTATAAGTGCTTTGATTAGTAGGGTAAAGTTGGGGTTTTATTAGGGTTAGTAAGAAAACGCAAGTTTATTGAGACTTTAATATGTATTTAATGAGTATTAGTTTAATTATATCACACGAATTTTACTTGCTTGTCTTTGTTGTATCTCTTGAATCTCGCTTTCTTTAGTGGTTCGAGCATATCGTCTAAGGATTGTCTTGGATATGCTGGAGCTCTTACTATTATCTTCTCTACAATCTTCTTTATTTCTTAGCATACATCATCTTGTTTTATGTGCTTCTCAGCTAGATTTATTGATTATTTTTCATATTTTGTATTAATGTAAGTCATGCTTTCCATATCTCACTCTAAAATTATTGCAGCTACTGCCCAAACATCCCACTAAATAGAGCCCATTAGTCCATTTCTCTCTGATTGGGAAGTAACCTGGAGTACCAAGAACCTTTGCTAAGGTTACAATCTCTTATCTTAAGGCTCTATTAAAATCGATTACAACTACTTCTAAAGGGCAAAGGTTTAGCATAACATTTTCAGGCTTCAAATCTCTATGAACGTATCCAAGCTCGTGAAGTTCCTAAACACCCTTTATCATATTAGATAGAATATCATTCAAGTCATCTGGGTATCTGTTTTAATATAGATAATCTCGGAGAGTCATTTCAAACTTTTTTAGCCTTAGTGCGATGAAACCAAACCCTAAAATAACACCATCTAGCTTGAGCAAATTCTTGCAATCTTTTTTCTAAGCCTCTCTAAGTACAATATATTCGTTAGCAAACTCATTTTGATACTGCTCGTTTTTAAGGAGATAGCTGAAAGGATATACCTTGTAGGCATAGTCATCAACCACTATGAGTTTTGCTTTAGCAGGTACGTTTATATGTAAGTAGTTTTCAATACAACTGCTAAGGTCTACTGCATTTAGTGCAGGAATATACATGGCTCTCTCTTAAAAGCATGCTAAAAAGACATTACCAGCAGGTTGATTCATTAATTCTATTCGCTTCTGCCTCTTGAGCTTCTCCTGTTGTTCTTTTTAAGTCTCAAGATTATTAGATTTTCTTTTAGCGGGCACTAATTTCTAAGTCTCTTTATCTTAAATCAAGAACTCACTTAGGTGATGCTTCTGCATATGTTTCTTAACTTTAGCTGAGTGAGTATAAGACTTCTCACAAGTCGTGCACTAGTACCTGCCATCGACCTTATCATGCTTAAAATACACCTTAGCTTTCCCAGAGTGAACCTCTTTCATATGTCTCTTCAAACTGGAATCAGTAGAGAAAAAATTTTAGCAGTCTTAGCATTCAAAAGTTTTAATCCTTTAAATCTGAAGCTGTTCCTTTTCTTCCTCAACATCTTTTATTAATGTTTAAACTTCTATTTCAGCTTTCTGCTTCATGTTTTAAACCTATATAATAAAAACCTGTGCTTCAAAATCAAGAGCTCTTAGCTCTGCCTCCCTCTCAATATATATAACTTCTTGTTTCTTGGTTGAACCAAAGTTAAGCATTGATTGACCTGCTCCTAAAAGTGCCGCTCTACGATTTAAGTTGACCGCCATGTTTAAATTCAAATTTAAATTTCTATTATAAAGCTCTTAAAACCTCTATAGCTATAGCTGGACTATATAGGAGTTGCTACAGCATTAATGATGGTTTGATCTCAGCTCTAAGACTTCATATTTATACTCAGTTTATAACTATAATTTTTGTAATTTTGCACTTAATAATTTTGATTCTGGTACCAACTCAGATAAAGTTCAGGTTGGTACTGGTACCAATTAAGTTTTGAACCAGATTGGAACTTTTCCATTAAAACCTCACTGGATTAAAACTAGGTACTAATTAAGTTTTGGTACTATTAAATTGGTACCAATTAAACTTAAACGAATTTAGTACCGGTACTAATTAAATTTAAACAAATTTAGTACTAATTTAATGGAACTAAATTGATAAAAATGGAGCTCCATCTCTGAAGTTTGTTACAGCTTCTGCGAACCTTCTCCACGTATCTTTACAGGGTTGACCTCCTATAAGATGCCCATATTTAATAGTAAGATTTTAAAGGAAAGGATCCAGAAGTCTATAAATTAAAACTTGAAATTCATTAATAGGAAGAGGAACAAAGATGGAATCATTCAATGAACAAATGAAAAGGGTTGAGGCTCAAGAAATGATCTCAAGATTCAGAAGCAAGGAGGATCTCTATCGATACCTTACTTAGCATGGTAAAATAAATTGATGTTAATCAACGATGTATACAGTTGGTCTATTCCTTCCAACGATGGAAGGTACTAAAATATCATTCTTAAAAGCAATACTCTGCGAGGAGAAGAAAGCTTTTAAAAACATAGAAATCAAACTGATTGAAATACCTAACTACCCAGAGATTTCAGTCACAAATCTCTACGAGGATGCAATGAAAGATGATGAAGTGGTTATTTACCTTCCTAGCAAGAAGTAACTCTCAAATAAATTGCCTGAAAGAAACTTCTTCTTTGGTGTTCTTGGTACAATCAAAGAGGATTATTTGAGAGAAATTATAGAAGAAGCTCATAAGAAACGCTACTCTATTTCTCCTGAAGATTAAAAGAAGCAAGGAATACTAATAAGCGAGACGTGGCTAGCAGAGCTTAAGAAGCATCCTTATCTCTCTAGTAAGCTTTGATTTATAACTTTTTAGGGAAACCTGGAACTGGTATATTTCTAATGAAAGAGAATGCAAAGGTTCACAGAGAGAGAAAGTCTCAAACCATTCATTAAGTTAGCAAGAGACTTTATAATGAAGTTTAAAAGCCTGATGAAATGAACATAGATGCTGGAGCTGGTACAAAGAGAAGAAACATGGTTCCTAGTTAAGCACCAGAGGAAGAAAAGAAAGAGAAGCCGAATCCATTTAAGAGTTCGTTTGATATGTGAAATAATTCATTCATTTAAGTCTAACACTTATTAATAAACATTCATTCTTCCTTTCCTTGCACATATCGTAGTCTAGTCTTTACCCACTCTCTTGCAACTACTCTGTATTAAGTCTACTGTGTCGATTGGTAGATCATGCATTAGGTGATACAGCAAGAGTTTCTTGTAGTGAGTCTTAATCTAACTCCAATAGAATTCGATTCCATTAAATTGAGGACTGTAAGGAACATTATACACAGGAGTTATCTTTAATTCTTCATAAGCTTTCTTAGATTCCTTAGTCTTATGAACTGAGAGGTTATCAACAAACAGGATGATCTCTTGATCGTTGTACTTATCTCTTAGCTTATGTAAGAACTCTATATACTGCTCTCGCTTAATAGAGCGAGGATGAATAACATAAGTTTCTAAGCCTGAATCTTCACTGATACCAGCCAAAATTGCGTGAGTGACAACCTTAACCTTTTAGTCATACACTTCTATATTATCGTACTTCTTGTACCAAGACTTATTAATAAAGGTGTTGAACGTAAACACAGCTTCATCAGCGTGTATGAACTTGATGTTATTATCAACAGACCTCTGCATTTAATCATATATATAGTTTAAATTATTACTATAAAATGGCAGAGTAAAGTCAATCACTCTCTTCACTCTATTGACAGTCTTGAAGGTAATACCATTCCTTCAATAAATATTTGCGATAGTCTATGGTGAGATACGCATGTCAGGAAACTTGCGATGAAACATCACAGCTCGCTAGTCAAGTGGGAAATGTGCCCAATACTTAAGAGTCTTAGAATCGCAGAGATATTCAATATGGTGCTAAGAGAACTTTTATTTTCTTACAGGATGTTATCAAGAACCAGAATTGAAATGCTAAACAGCTAACAAGCAATGATACCTAACTGTTGAGGCACTCTTGCGCAGGAGCTTTGCTATAGCAGCATAATTCATAACTGGTTTGAGTTAGTCTATATTAATACTCGCACCATACCTAAGCTTAAGCAGTAAATCTAAATATTTCTCATCATAAATAGACCCCAAAAATCGCTAATTTCTATTTCTCATTTTGCAAACTGGCCTAATTTCTCTACTAACCCTAATAAAACCCCAACTTTACCCTACTAATCAAAGCACTTATAAACCTCACTAAGGGGTTTAGGGGTTTTGATTGATACCTAAAAAATGGTAAAAATGTCTTATTTTGTCCTTTAATGAACCAAGTAAGATCAAAGATGATGCCAATATGATTCTAATGAACAAGAACTAGTTGAAAAACTAAGATCTTTAGTTTTTTTACATCTAATGAGTAACCACGAGTGACTTGTGGCATGAACAAGTTCAAGAGTCGAAAATATTGTTATGATAAAAATGTCACTTTTCTTAACAATAATATTGCCATCTCAATTGAACATAATAATTATTAATAATCTAATAGGGGAGCCCTTGAGTAGGGTCAAGTATGATGTCAAATCATATAGTGACTGTAGATACCATTCTGACTATTTAAAACTCTAGGAATTTGATTTGCATAATTAAAATTACACTAGATATTTCCTTATCGCACTTGCATGTCAACGCCAATGATAATATATTGCTTATGAAAACAATCTATTATGAGACAGGGTTTTACTGGTGACATTTAGCTATCTCAATAGTCGAAGTCAAGCGCTTCTCCTTTATTTTGAAGCCACGCAATCTCTAAAAGTACTTATTTGGTAAGGTCGTGATGTGTCAGGTTTGAGAGATGAGCTAAAAAACTATGAAATGTAGCTTTAAAACCTAGATGAGAACTCTAAGGCTCTCAGGAATGAAAACAAAGTAAAGGGAGAATTGGGATTTTGTCTCACCCTTTTTACAAAACTTAATTTTTCAAGAATTTTAAACTCTTTAAAACTGTTAAAATATGCCAATTTAGCTTCTTTTTACCATATTTTACAGTATTTTTAAATTATCATATTTTTGTCATCTTAAGAGTTTTATGCCACTTTTGCAGTTTTTGACAAGTTTTTCGGGGCAAATCTTATAAAATATTTTCTGACTATTTAGAGGACGCTGAATAATAGTAGATTACTAACAGAGCAGTTAAAGAAGAGATGAAGGTTTAATATCATTCTCAATTATTAATTGTTAAATTATTTTTCAAGATTTAATCAAGTAAAAATTTAATATAATTTGATAATTATTAAGGTAAGATTTTTGAATTGAATTAGGACTCATATAATTCTTAGAAATTAACTATGAGATTTATAATCAAAACTTAATAAATTAATAAGTTAAATTTAATCTGGGTTTAACTTGTTAATACGTTGAATGTAGAGCTCCACTCCTCTGTTTTTTCAGCAAACATATTTTTTCATTTTTTTTACACATCTCTCAAAGTTTCTCTATATTGCTGCAGATTAGGTTATATTTGTGCATTTACACCACCTGTAGCTCTAGATATGCTTGAAACCATTAATCGTAGTACTCAGTTCTATTACTTGTCTCTACGTTTTAGAGTATATACTCAGTTGAACCGAGTAACAACTGTAAAATATAGTAGTGTAAATCAATTTTTTTATTTTGTATTAAAAAATGTTATTTAGGAGCTGATTCGTTAGTCTGAACGTGAATAGAATATATCTGTTTTTGCCAAAAATGAAAAAACTTTAGGTGAAAGTTTTTATTCATTAGAGAAATAATTTTAGAGAGAAATGAATTCATTTTTGGCAAAAACAGATATATTCTATTCACGTTCAGACTAACGAATCAGCTCCTAAATAACATTTTTTAATACAAAATAAAAAAATTGATTTACACTACTATATTTTACAGTTGTTACTCGGTTCAACTGAGTATATACTCTAAAACGTAGAGACAAGTAATAGAACTGAGTACTACGATTAATGGTTTCAAGCATATCTAGAGCTACAGGTGGTGTAAATGCACAAATATAACCTAATCTGCAGCAATATAGAGAAACTTTGAGAGATGTGTAAAAAAAATGAAAAAATATGTTTGCTGAAAAAACAGAGGAGTCAAAACCCTAAATCCCTTTCAGTAGTTTGATTGAGTTTTTGATTGCTAAAAGTAGACTATTAAGGCATACTTTATTTGGGTTTTAATAGGGTTTATTTAGGAGTTTAATGTTTAAATATTAGTAATTTAAGTTAGTAAAGCGAATAAATTGAAATAAGAATGATCATAAATTAGAAATACAAATATACATAAAAAATGTCATTAGCATTAGTAGGTTTATTGTCTTAATTCATTGATTTTCTTCCTCTTCTTCATTAGCATCATCTTTTCTTACTGTGGTTCAAATCTTGAAAAATATTCGCATTCAGCACTTGAGCTTCTCGACGTCAAAAATATCAGAGCTAGAGATGCTGTAGCTGGAAGCTCCTCCACTTCTCTCCTCAACACTGTCTTGCTGGAGATGCTGTTGGCCTTAGAGGGTTCATCATGTTTAGCCAAGTTTAGAAATTAGAGATGTTTAATAAATTAAAATTAACAAGGTCTTAATTAATACATTTCTTATTAAAATTAATTAAGACAAGCCTATTTAAATTCCCTTATAAATTTAATCTATTAGTAACAAAATTATTCTTTGATCATTAAAACTTAAAAAGTTTTAAAATGTTAATTTTAATTTATTAAACATCTCTAATTTCTAAACTTGGCTAAACATGATGAACCCTCTAAGGCCAACAGCATCTCCAGCAAGACAGTGTTGAGGAGAGAAGTGGAGGAGCTTCCAGCTACAGCATCTCTAGCTCTGATATTTTTGACGTCGAGAAGCTCAAGTGCTGAATGCGAATATTTTTCAAGATTTGAACCACAGTAAGAAAAGATGATGCTAATGAAGAAGAGGAAGAAAATCAATGAATTAAGACAATAAACCTACTAATGCTAATGACATTTTTTATGTATATTTGTATTTCTAATTTATGATCATTCTTATTTCAATTTATTCGCTTTATATGCGAGGTTTGGGGTCAGTTTATGACTGTGAGTATAAAGATTTATTGTTTAAGTTGTGTTATGGATGTGATGAATATAGTGATCAAATCAAACATATTCTTAATTACACATCTATAGCAAGACAGCTCCATAAATCTCCTGCAACTGTGAGGTCTCATTGTCTTTTTGCATTGAATTTAAAGAAATAAAAGCTTAATTCTAAGTCTAAAAGACCTCTAAAATTTTAGTAGCATCATACCAATTATCTAATTAATGATAAGACTCTTAAATACTAGGCTCACTTCTCTCTGCCCTAGAGAGCTGTGATGTTTCATCGCAAATTCCTGAGCTTCATATCTCTGCTTAATCTATAGCGAACATATACAAAAATAACTTAATATCTTACAAGTCAGTCAATCGCAAAAAGAGAGTGATTGACTTTAATTTTCCATTTTATAAGACTAATTTAAATTATATATTAGATTAAATGCAGAGGTCTTAAGAGCAAAATATAAAGTTCATACACGATGATGAAGCTGTATTTACATTCAATACCTTTATATCAAGGTCTTGGTACAAGAGGTATAGTAATATAGAAGTTTATGACTAAAGGTTTAATATATAAACTCATGCAATCTTTGGTGGAATCAGTGAAGATAGTGGCCTAGAGACTTATGTTATCCACCCTCGCTCTATAAAGACTGAATAATATATTAAGTTCTTGCAATAAATCAGAGATAAGTACGCTGACTAAGAGATTATTCTATTCGTTGATAACATGTCAGTACATAAAACTAAAGACTCAAGGAAAGAATATGAAAGGCTAAACATAACACCTGTATTTAATGTTCCTTACAGCCCTTAGTTCAATGGAATTGAATTATATTGGGGGTTATTGAAAGGCCACTACAAGAAACTTCTACTCTATCACTTAATGCATGACTTGAAGATAGATACAGTCGATTTTATAAAGAGTGCTGCAAAAGAGTCAGCGATGATAAAGCTAAAGTATGCGCAAGAGAAGGGAGATTTTGTGTATATAAATAAGTTTTAGATTTAAATGAATGAATAAGTTCACATATTAAATTTGCCAGTAAGGGGTTTGGCTTCTCTTTCTTTTCTTCCTCTTAAGGCTTGCTTGGGCCTATGTTTCTTCTCTTAGTGCCAGCTCCGGCATCTATGTTCATCTCTTCTGGCTTTTATAAATCTTTGAAGAGCCTCATACTCAATTCATGTTTTACTTGAGACTTTCTCTCTCTTTTTAATTTGCTGCCTCTTTCATCAAGTATATAGCAATACCACGTTTTTCTATAAAGTTAGAAGACTAAGCTTACTTGAGATGAAAGGATGCTTTTGAAGTTCCTACAGCCAGGTATCACTTATTTTAATACCTTGCTTCTCTTTTTCTTCAGGATGAAATGATATAGCGTTTCTTATGAGCTTTCTTAAATAACTTCATTTAAGTACTCAGGTTTCAGAGTTCCAAGAACACCAAAGAAGAAGTTTCTCTCTGGCAACTTATTAGAGACCTGTAGATTTGATGGAAGGTAGAGAGCTACGTCCGGATCACTCATAGCATCGTCATATTGATTTGTCACTGATATTTCAGGGTAGTTAGGTATCTCTATCATCCGAATTTTATTAGACTTAAAAGCTTTTTTGTCTTCACTCGATAAGGCTTTTAAGAATAATAATAATAATAATAATAATAATAATAATAATAATAATATTAATAGAGGTTTTGTACATTCAAAACCCCAAAACCCCTTAATGAGGTTTATAAGTGCTTTGATTTGTAGGGTATAGTTGGGGTCTTATCGGGGTTAGTAGACAAAATGCAGGTTTTATCTTAATTTAATGAATATTTAATGAACTTTAGTTTACTTAAATCATATAAATTTTATCTGCTTGTCTTTATTATATCTTTTGAACCTTGCTCTCTCAAGTGGGTCATGTATGTCATATAATGTTTACCGAGGATAGTTAGGAGCTCTCACGATTATCATCTCTACTATGCTTTTAATTTCTTAGCAGACATCTTCTTACTTTATATGTTTCTGAGCCAAACTTATTGATTATTTCTCATGCTTTGTACCAAAGTAAGACATACATTCCATGTCACTTTCTAATATTATTGCTGCTACTGCCCAAACATCCCATTAAACAGAACCATTAGTCCACTTCTCTCTTATTGGGAAGTAACCTGGAGTACCAAGTACCTGTGCTAAAGTGACAATCTCCTATCTTAAAGCTCTATTGAAATCTATAACCACTACTTCTAAAGGGCAGAGATTTAGCATAACGTTTTCAGGCTTAAAATCTCTATGAACATATCCAAGTTCATGCAACTCCTTAACACCCTGAATCATATCTGAGAGTATATCGTTTAA
>ARYC01002619.1:0-29876 GCA_000711775.1 Oxytricha trifallax
CTAGTAAGCTTAGTCTTCTAACTTTATAGAAAAGCCTGGCACTGCTATTTACTTGATGAAAGAGCGCAGCAAATTAAACAGAGAGAGAAAGTCTCAAGTAAAGCATGAATTGAGTAAGAGACTCTTCAAAGATTTCTAAAAGCCAGACGAGATGAACTTAGATGCAGGGGCAGCCACTAAGAGAAGAAACATGGGCCCAAGCAAGCCTTAAGAAGAAAAGAAAGAGAAGCCAAATTCCTTTACGGGAAAATTTAATATGTGAACTTATTCATTCGCTTAAATCTAAAACTTATTTATAAACACAAATCTCCCTTCTCTTGCACATACTTTAGCTTTATCATCGCTGACTCTCTTAGCAGCACTCTTAATAAAATCTACTGAATATTTCTTCAAGTAGTGCATCAAGTGATAGAGCAGCAATTTCTTATAATGACCTTTTAATAACCCCAATATAATTCAATTCTATTTAACTAAGGGCTGTAAGGAACATTAAATACAGGTGTTATATTTAGCCTTTCATATTCTTTCCTCGAGTCTATAATTTTATGAACTGACAAGTTATCAACGAATAGAATAATCTCTTAGTCCGCATATTTGTCTCTGAGTTATTGCAAGAACTTAATATATTATTCAGTCTTTATAGAGTGGGTGAATAACATTAGTCTCGAGGCCACTATCTTCACTTATTCCACCAAGAATAGCATGGGTTTACACCTTAACTTTTTAATCATAAACTTCTATATTACTGTACCTCTTGTACCAAGACCTTGATATAAAGGTATTGAATGTAAATACAGCTTCATCAGCGTGTATGAACTTTATATTATTCTCTTAAGACCTCTGCATTTAATCGAATATATAATTTAAATTAGTCTTATAAAATGGAACATTAAAGTCAATCACTCTCTTAATGCGATTGACTGTCTTGTACGATATTCTGTTCTTTTTAAATTTGTTAGCTATCGATTAAGCAGATATTTAAAGCTCAAGAAATTGGCGATGAAACATCACAGCCCTCTAGGCTAGAGAGAAATGAGCCCAGTATTTAAGAGTCTTATCATTAATAAGATAGTCAATATGATGCTGCTAAAATTTTAAGGGCCTCTTAGACTTAGAATTAAGATGATATTCTTTAAATTCAATGCTAATAGACAGTGAGACATCACAGTTGCTGGAGATTTATGGAGGACCTTGCAATAGACGTATAATTTAGAACAGGCTTGAGTTATTCACTATATTCATCACATCCATATCGCAACTTAAACAATAAATCTATATAGTCATGTCATAAACTGAACCCAAACCTCGCATATACTCACTTAAATTACTAATATTTAAACATAAAACCCCTACATAAACCCTATTAAAACCCTAATAAAGTTTGCACTAATAGTCTACTTATATCAATCAAAAATTCAATCAAACTACTGAAAGTGTTTTGGGGTTTTGATTCTCAGCAGCGGTGTGACTTGGTTATAATTTTCACCACCCTCATTTTAATTTTTTTCAGGAAGCAGAGCTCTGCGGGAAGTACTCACATGCTGATGATGCAGAAATGCACCCAGTACTAGGGCTCTTACTTCGGATGCATCTCGGTTCGGTGTGATGTGGATTTGGGAGCGCGGTGGTTTTTCTGAGTTTTATTTTCTTCACGACGTAATACGTCACGGATTGTCAAGTCGACTTTCTCATATACGTCTACGTCACGTCTAAGATTAATGGTTTGATTATAGTATTAAGCAGTGTTATGTTAAATTTAATTTGAGATTACTCATTAACTGCTATATAAACTTATATTGAAAGTATTGACTGTAGTCAGCAAAATCTTCAGTGATTACATAATTTGAATTTTTAACTTTAACAATATCCCCTGAATTAGTGAGGCCACTCATGCGGCGTTTGTCATCGTCATCTTAATTGCAGAGAGGACTCACATTTTAGTTTTATGGTTTTTAATTGTAATATTTTATGCTCAATCGAGCTGATTTAGAATCACAAATAAAATATGTTTAATAAAAATAGAAATTAGATTTAATTGATTATATAAAATCATTTCTCATTTTCTTATAGGAATTTGATTTATTTGAGATTATTATTTATATAGTTGTTTATTTTCTAAAATTCAAATTCAAACAATAATTGCAATACAATTTTATAAATTATTGTGTTATTTAAATATAATGTATATCATTTGGTATCATCAAATTACAACATCTAAATGAAAAGCAAATCTATATGACTTTAATCAAACTTAGCTTCTTCATTATTTTAAATAGTAAAATTACTAATTTAATAGGTTTTTTTTAAAATTAATTATTTTCACCTACTATGATCTATAATAATTAATAGTAGCAATTACAAATAAATACCTAATTGATTTCTTAGATGTTGAGCTATTTTCCTCCAGTAAGCTGGTTTATTATATTCTTGGTAGTTGTCTTTCCAGATATAGATTTTGATTTTGCTTTTACTTTGCTTAATTGTACTTAATTATTGGTAGAGAAGAGATTTGGTAATTCTCATGTATTTGGAAAAGTAAGTTGTCAAATCTATTCTTAACAGACACTCCTAAGAAATCTATAAAATTCAAAATTAAATTAATCCTATTAAAAATATTGACTTTATAAAATCATTCCTATTAAGTGAGGATTGTGTAGATTCTGATAGCTTTGCTTAAATATTTTGAAACTACTCTGACTTAATAATGCACCAATCATACATCACAGCAAGTTTTTCTTAGTCAACTATAAAAAATAGTTAATTTTCCAATAAGTTAGCTTGCCTAATTTATTATTGCTGCCCAAAAGTTTAAGTATAATCCCAAATAATTGATGCAAAAGTGCAATTTGTATCTTCCCAAATAAAGCCTCATAAAGATTGTCCTACAATTAATCATATCTGCTACTTTAAATCACCAATAGCTATTTATTAATTTAATAATTAATAAATTTTTTAGAATTTTAATTAAATGATATTATTTCATATTATTATTTGTTCTAGTTTGGATCATGATTGTCAATGTTATCTGCTGTATAAAGCCTACTGTAAGCATTTTAAATATCAATCTTACTTAATTTAACGCTGTTAAAAATTTTTTTAAATTTCTTATGAGATTTATTGATGGTAATACAAAACCTAAAATTTGCGATGTCGAATCCTTAGCTATCCTTTGTATCCTATTTTTTAATTCCAGTATCAATAGGTAATTCTGGATTATTGTCTTATTATAAGATGTTGGATTGTTTATCACTTTGTATTTAGAATAGTATACTCATTTCTAATTCACGATCGTTGTGTGAGGCTATCATTTAATCAGAAAAATAATCTTTCAGTTTATTTCTAATATTATTATAGAAATTGATTTGGAAAAAGTAAATGTGATTTGAAGCCGAGTAATCCTAATTGGTGGCAATTAAATTTTTTATTTTAAAATAATTAATATTTAATATTACGCTTTAGTAGCATCTTTATTGATCAGAATTAATTATAACCATATTGTATAAATTGTACGACTGTACAGATCTACTAATTAGTTTTTTTTTAAATTAAAGCGTACCTATTTAGTTGTACAAATTGTACAATTGTACCGTTTTAGAATTAGTTTTCTATTTAAAAATTCAGAATTTACAAATAATTGTACAATAATGTTATGGAGAGTAAAATAAGATTGAAATATTATTAATTAATTACTGTAATAATGAGCAAGATGAAAATATCATTTTTTCTTCAATGACTAGATCATTTCTTCTATTTAGGCTGAATATCGTTTGCCCCCCATAAATGTGCTATCTATCACTGTCTTCTCATCAAGCGTCAACTCTGCTTCCCCGTCATCGATCAATCTCTACCGGATGTACAATGCTAGCTCAACCTCACTGAATGGGAACTTCCCATCTTCTCTCACCATTGCTTCTGTGAACTCTGCTGTCAGCATTCTTGTCTCGAAGGATTTCTTGTCCAAGCTGCTCATCTGGCTAAAGGGCAACTGATTTGAAATAGCAAGTATCTATCACTTCTAGAATCTCACTACAAGGGTTTTGTATTTTAGGTTCACAGGGTAGCCTTCCCCTCGAAGAATCGTTTTAAGTCGTCAATTTTTTCGCTATCGTAGAAAATATCCCTCTTTATCTTGTCCATTACAACCACCTATGGTTATTGCGAGGAGTGCTCGAGTCCATGCAGAACGATCTATTGAGTATTCTGAAATATTCGGTGATAAAGATCTTTCTGATGTGTTTCGCTAGAGTAGTCTTTCCCGTGTTGTGCTCCCCGAAAAACCAAATAACGTTCTCTTTGTCAGGGCATTTCCTAAAGATAACTCTGTAGAGCTTGTCTACGACATCAAATTACAGCATTTTTTATAGCTAGCCTTAGTCAAGCCTGATTAAATTTTGTGATTAGGTATCGTGGCGCTGAAGGAAACTACATAGTGACTGTAACTTTGTTTGCTGTGTCTCTGGTTTTGATTGTAATTTCTATTCGTAGCCCTGGTAAGTAACAAGCAGCTTGTGATTCTTGACTATTTTATCGAACATCTCACTATCATCCTGATACATTCTGTACATATCCTCCACAGTGCTAAACTATTATGATCTCACTAACTCTTTGTATTGGTCTGAAATCCTGCACTGTGACTGCTAGGAACTCCTTGATGATGAACTTTTGATTTCCTTGCTTTTAGTCTGAACCTTTGCAAATGCGAGAAATTCTTTAAAATTTTGCATATCCCCATAGTCTAGTGTAAGGCTTCCATTCATCTCATATAGTTTCTTGAGCATCACTTTCACAATTTATGTAAAGGAGAATGGTAAATCTTTTAGTGCTTTGTATCCTAGATAGTCAGGCTTGCTAAAATAGTTTTTGGTAAGTCCAAAGCCATTTTGCTTCACGTGATAGAGAGGTACTCCTATACTCGGTTGCTAACGGTAGTACTGTGGAATATGAGCGCGTGGCTAAACCTCGGTGTTTTCTTGGATACTGCTTCTTCAACTTGAGTTTGCATTTGTCTTTCTTCTTCAGTCTTGATGGCAAAAACAAAAACCTGCCTCTCATTTGATTTTTATTCTGATTTTTATTTCAGTTGGTGCTTTATCTCCCTATATTTACGTTTGTATCTGAAGCTTTCATATTCCTTTTTAAAACCATTTGTGTTCTCCCATTTGAATAATAATTTTAATAATTATTAATTAATAATATTCAATCTTATTACTCTCATAACATTTTTGTACAATCTGATTTTTAAATAAAAACTAATTCTAAAACGGTACAATTGTACAATTTGTACAACTAAATAGGTACGCTTTAATTTAAAAAAAAACTAATTAGTAGATCTGTACAGTCGTACAATTTATACAATATGGTTATAATTAATTCTGATCAATAAAGATGCTACTAAAGCGTAATATTAAATATTAATTATTTTAAAATAAAAAATTTAATTGCCACCAATTAGGATTACTCGGCTTCAAATCACATTTACTTTTTCCAAATCAATTGTATTTCTATAATTATAATAAAATCTTACGCCATCTGTAATGAACTTTCTATATGGCTTTCTAATTTAATTGCTTATATATTTCATGATCTATATTTGAAGGTCTTAATTAGAATCATTCAGAAACTGTTAGTGTAATTATTTCTATTCATACTGAAGAATAATGTTTGAATCTTAATCTGATTTATCATTATTGAGTTAGCTGTGATTTATGAACCAATTCTAAAAGAGTGAGGCAATCAAAGAATCTAAGTTAACTTCACAAGCTTTATAAAGCAGATCAAAACATAAATGCAAGATTTGATATGTCTACATGCGGAATTTTTTATCGTATAATTCAGAAAATTAGATATTAGGTGGCTGTGGAGTAGCACCTTAAGAGTCTATGTCTGGTGTTTGCAACAAGGAAAAATCATTTATAATTAATTAAATATTGCAAATAATGAAAAACAAATAATATTCTATTGCTAGTAGTTTCGCTATTTAGGTGATTATTCATACTATCATTCTATAGTTTCTTCAAGTCGACTTAAATCAGTTCAAAAAATATTACAATTATTTTTAATATTGCATAACTTTCTATCTATTTAAATTTAGAGTTTTGCTCTTTAATTCTTCTAAATAGCTTCGGAGTAAAAACTTCTGTCGACTTAACTTTGATAGGAGTCATCCAAATTAACTGCCTAACTCATATTATAGTTCTATCCTTAAGTCTTCCTTCTTGTCGAAATTGAACCATACTTTATGTTAGGTTTATTATTGCTATTTGTTGATACTGGATAATTGGTAATTACACTCTTATTTTATTGCTAATTAAAAAATGGATTGGGACTAGCAGTTTTTCTGAGTGAATTAAAATTGCTGTAATTTGTGGTTGCTGGGTTCTATTCAAGTTAAGCTAATTTAGAGAATAAGTGATAGTTAGTTGTATTTTTGGCTGTGCTAGGCAGGAATGGGGAGGCGTTGTTGTTCTACTGAGTTGAGTTGAAATGAGAGTAAGTTTTGTTTTAGTAAGTAATTATTGATGCAGTTTCTATATTAAACTTAGATTTATAAAGTAGATTATGATTTTAGTGAAAGGTTTATGAATTCTTAAAATTATTGTAAATCAAACTCTTTCAAGAAAATATAATAAATTATTATTAACTATCGATTCAGTAAAATGTTGGAAATTAAAGTGCATCCGTTTAATCTCAGCTTTGATGAAATTGCTCAGTGTAGAGTAAAATAATTATCATCTTCATGTTTTAGAAATAATTCTCAGGCTAGATAATAGCAACCAGGAAAATGAAAGACCCTTAGATCAAATTAGAGGTAAAACAATTTTATTTTTTTATCTATTATTTAACATAGAAATTATTTGACTTCTTGAAACATTCAATTATATAAACAGATTAAAAATGGAAATTAATGCGAAATCAACTTGATTTATGAATCAAAATAAATTTATAAATTTTTTTGGCAGGTTTAATTAATAATATTATAATTTATATGATTTGAAGATAAATGAGGACACCATCACATTAAATGAATTCTTAAAGCTACTAGAGTAAGAATCTCAATTTCGAGATATTTTAAATGAACATCAACTGTTTTACCATTCAACAAATTTTCTATTATTTTAAGGTGAAATTCCTGTATAAACTAAACACGATTTATTGTACTAAACAAGAAATATGAAAGGAATGCCTTAGTCATTCACCATGGCTTACAATATAGACATAATAAGACTAATGAAATTTGAAAATAAATACTTGCTCTTGACAGCTTTAGAATATAAAGCAGTGCAAATAATTGATTTTAAAATTGTCAATTAACTTCATAACTTTGAGTTTATTGATAAAATTGTCTTTCCATATCAAAAACATAGAAGAATATTATCTTAGAATTAAGAAAACAGAAGGAATGAGTTTTAATATTCAAAAAATTAAGTCGTAGGGGAGAGTAAAGAATAAAATATAACAAGCATTAATACTATTAATAATAATAAGCATCCTTTAGACTCATCGATTTTTAAAGCAGTAAATCATACTTTAAGGAAAATATAATTGGATTAGGTAGATTAAATCAAAGTATATTTAATCATAACTAGTTGTTCTGACCGAGACCCCCCCCCCATGAAAAATATATGACCCTCCCCGCTCCCCCCCCTTTATAATAAAATTTTTCAAATTATATGAAAAACATATACTTATGCTTTGAATCATGATCTATCTAAAAAAAATCTTGCCCTGCGGGCAGCTACTGTTATTTTATTATTATATTTGATAAGCTTCACTACGTCCGTCGACTTTTTTTGATACATGCTTGTATAGGAAAATATTACAAATGAATTTTATTTTTGAGTGTCATTAATTTAATTTTTATTATATCTATTAATATAAACGAACCCAAATTCTATTTAATAATTTTTTATATCTACAATCGTCTTTATTGGGCATAATACTTTAAAATAATATAATAAACATTTACACTTTTGTAAATATTTGTCTTATCATATCTTTATTAATTATGAAATCATCTTTAAATAGTTTAAGAGAAAATTTTTAATTAAATTATTTTATACAAGTTAAAATTTTTAATTCAATGAGTTCATTTTATATTTTAGTTAGATAGCTTAGCCATTTCATTAACACACTATTAATTAAATTCATTTTTAAAAATTTAAATTACTTCATTTTTAGGGTCAATACACAACTCATCTCATTAAAAATTATAATTCCTCTTTATCTTATCTTGGATAAAAT
This sequence comes from Oxytricha trifallax, assembly GCA_000711775.1. Lineage (NCBI taxonomy): Eukaryota > Ciliophora > Spirotrichea > Sporadotrichida > Oxytrichidae > Oxytricha > Oxytricha trifallax. The sequence continues at coordinate 8,242 of ARYC01002619.1, forward strand.
CAGTTACAAATAATAACTCTAAATTTTAAAGATTATATAATGCCTCAAACTTCTAGAAAAAATTAGCCTTATCTATTAATCATTATTTGATACTTACACAGTTTTTTTTCCGGAAAATTTTTCTAAATTAACTTAATATGTTTTAAACAGGATTTAAAAACTTTATTTGGAAAGATAATGAGAGATTTAATTGACTATTTTTTCAAACTGAACAAACTCTAATCTATAGAGCTACTATTGTTTGCTAAATCTCAATTCTATTATTTTTTTCTTGTGATATTTTGAGAATTTGAATTTATAAAATTATCAATGAATTTGAAAAATAAAAATCTTTGATAAAAGGTATAATTATATTTATATTAAATTAAATAAAATAATTAGATATTGTTTAATTTTTAAATATATTATTTTCATAATTAATAAAGATATGATAAGACAAATATTTACAAAAGTGTAAATGTTTATTATATTATTATAAAGTATTATGCCCAATGAAGACGATTGTAGATATAAAAATTTATTAAATAGAATTTGGGTTCGTTTATATTAATAGATATAATAAAAATAAAATTAATGACACTCATAAATAAAATGCTTTTGTAATATTTTCCTAAACAAGCATGTATCAATAAAAGTCGACGGACGTAATGAAGCTTATCAAATATAATTATAAATAACAGTAGCTGCATGCAGGGCAACATTTTCTTTTTAGATAGAGCATGATTCAAAGCATAAGAATAAGTTTTTCATATAATTTGAAAAATTTTATCATAAAGGGGGGAGGGAGGGTCATATATTTTTCATTGGGGGGGGGTCTCGGTCAGAACAAGTATCTACAATAAATTAAGAATAATTAATAACCCCGAATAAATAAGTTATTTTTGGCTGAATTTATCTTGCTTTAACTGTGTCACTAATTTGATAAATATTAATTTAATTTAATTTAAAATCATGAAATGCAATTGAGTAATAATATTCACAGCACTATATCTTCGCCAAATAAGTTAAAGTTAAATTTGAGACATTAATTATTTGGGAAGACTACTCTAATTAATTCATATAGAAAAATTGGCACAGCTCAACCTTCAAAAAAATCAGAAATAATTATTAAAATGAGAGCTGGTTTAACAAGAAAACTAGCTGAAGCAATTATGCTAAATAAAATGTAAAATAGATGATTATAAGAAATTGATGAATATTAAAAAGAATACTTTTTTAAAAATGGAGAAAACAAAAACAAATAGCTCAAGCATTCTTATATTCCCCATAATACAATTTACCATTACTAATAATCATCACTCCTCTCCTGACTCTATCTGCTCCTTTACCAAAGTTTAGTTCACCTCAGTTGCTACTCTTACCAGGTTGAATTTCTAAAAAATAAAAATTTCAGATTCTTTTGTGACTTAAATTTTTTGTGAGAGTAATTTAACTGCTCCACCATCTTCGACATTTAGAGTATTCTTTTTAATATTTATCAATTTCTTATAATCATTTATATTACTTTTTATCTAGCATAAATGCATTAGTAGCGATCTCAATAACTGGAAGATAAGAAAAAAGAATTGTAATCCTCGAACCTACTCAAGAGCAGAATGGGAAAAAAGTTTATGAATCTTTCAATGACAGCAGTAAAAATGTAGAATCTAGTAGGAGTAGATTAGCAGAGTAAAATTAGCTAGAGCAAGGCAAGAATTAAGACTAAATTTTATGGAATTTTAGGAATAGATCCCATAAGAGATGAGAAGGATGAAAATATGTTTCAAATTATGATTCCATAAAATAGCAACAAGAAAGTGTGAGAAACTAAATAGCATGCTTTTGGATTAGATGAGAGATTTTTCACTCCCGATAATGAAAGAGACAAGATAAAAAAATAAATTCAATAACTTCAAGAAAAAAGTAGACCTTGAGATAAAACTGTCAGATAAATATCTTAAAGACAGAAAAGTTAAAACAATCTCCTAAGATTATGACAATGGAGAAGCTAAAAAACTAAGGGAAAGGTAGGCAGAGGCTCTTAATTAATAAGTAAAATACAGGAGTTAATTTGAAAACTTCAAATTAATCGATAATGAAGTAAGTCGTAAACTTATTGATAAGCTAAATAATCTTAAAATTAAGACGTAGATAAACAATAGTACTGGCAATAACTTCAAGAAACTTATGAATAATAGTTTTAAAGAGCATTTACGGAAAAGGTTTACGCATTCAAACTAATAGAATCAGAAAAAAATGTTAAGTAAAGAGAGATAAACAAATCTTCAAGTTCAAATGAAAGGTCTAGCAATGAGGATAACTTTTTAAAACTAACATTAAATCAAGCATTTAAAGAAATAAATTTAAGAGGAATAGAGATAGCTTTAAATCTAAGAAGACAATTTGAGAGGCATAGACAATCAATAATATCTTGACTCAGACAAGCAAACTTATCTACTTTGAGTTAAGAGTTATGAGCCTCTTAATCTAATAGTTTTCGCTTTAGTGTGCAGGTACTTGTAAATAAACGAGATTAAGCATTCAGGGACAAAACTTTCATTTCCACTAAAATAAAAATTAAAACTGAATAAATGGTGATTTGCATGTCAGTTGCTTAACATAAAATTTGAAAGGAATTGTTAGTTACTCTTGGCTGTTAATGTAACAATTTAAATTTTTCATTTTATCACATTTTAGATGATTAAATATTGATATATTAGTTTGATCAGACTATTGACTTCAAGTAGCCTAAAATAATATTCTCTTAGATTTCTCCGCACTCTTAAGTTACAAATCTTATTTATAACTTAGATATAGGATTGATATTAACGTGCTTTAATGGTTACATCAAAATCTTTGACAATGTTGATTTCTAAAGTGTGTTGTAAAATCACTCAGTCATCTCAAATGAAATGAAAAACATAAAAGATGCTCAATAAGTGTTGTTGACTGTTCAAAAGCACTTGATACGTAAATATTTCAGATAGATTTATTATTGTATAGAAATGCATTTGGAGTAGTACAAGGCAAAGTTGGGGGTATGTTAGGCTAGAAGAAAAAAAACTACTGATGTAGTCCAAGCTCATAGTCACCCAGTCAATGTTTTATCTTTCTATGAAGAAGAGTTTTAGTTAATAACAATTGCTGAGAATCTAATTAATAAATTAGAGCTATTCAATAGCTATACCTTAATTTAATTTAATTTATATTTATAATTGAATGGTAAATAGCATTCAAAACCCCAAAACCCCTTCAGTAGTTTGATTGAGTTTTTGATTGATAAAAGGAAGCAATTGACTCATACTTTATCAGGGTTTTATTAGGGTTTATGTAGGGGTTTACGGTTTAAATATTAGTAGTTTAAGTGAGTATAACAAGTGAGTTTTTTAAATATTTCGCGCAAACATAATCTTAGAATCATGTGAAAGTTCTATGAACTTTATCTTTTTAAGGTGATGTTTTATTGTCTCTATAGTCACTTTGTTTTCCTTGCTTGGCTTGATGATTATATAATAGGCAAGCTCTCTTAGACCTCAGTTAATCTTTTACTTATCAAAATATTGTTTGATTCTTTACTTAGAATCTCTCTCCTTTACAGCTCAAGTAATTTTTTCTTAGCCTTTCACTCTCTATTATTATTACTGCTAATGTCCATATATCCCATACAGTGTCTCAGTCTCTCCAATCTTCTCTCTCTTGGAAATATCCTGGAGTGCCTAATACATTTCATAAAGCAGAGGCTTGCACTCTCTGAGCCTGTTGAAATCAATAATGTATACTCTCAGAGGTTGAAAGTCAAGCATAATATTTTCAGGCTTTAAGTCTCTGTGAACATAACCGAGCTTGTGAAGCTCTTCGATACCTTGTACTATCTGTTGCACAATTTAACCAATTTATCTTTGACATCTGCTGTCAGATAGAAATTCTCTGTATGTTAATTCAATGAGAGGTAGCCTAAAAGCTACATGATCTCTTCCTAAGAGTATCGCATCTAGCTATATAAAATGCTTGCATTCTTTTTACCTTGCCTTTTAAAGAGTGTAAAACTCATTTGCAAATTCCATTTAGAACTTGTCATCAGCAAGAAAGTAATTGAAAGGATATATTTTGTAGACGTTTTAGTCCTCCTTGATGACTCTCTTCTCTATTTTAATCTCGAGAGTGAGATAGATTTCTAGGCAAGGATTCATGTCAATAATTTTTAATATTGGTATCTTCATAGCCTCTATTTTGACCATGATTTTATTAATATCAGAGACAGGAAATTTCTTGACTGCTTTCTTCATTCTTACTTACTTCTATACCTTGTCCTTTGAAACTATGCTGGGTTTCTTGATCTCCTTTTTTATAGGAATCTCTTTCCTGTTTCTATATGAATAAACACAGAACTTTGATTGTGCTTTTTCTTTAAATGCACTTTAAGATCTCTTGAATGAGAATAGGTCTTCTCACAAAACTCAAAAATATACTTTCCATCCTTTTTTTAATGCTTGAGATATAACCTAGGCATATCGTTGTGAATATCTCTCAAGTGTCTTTTATAAGATGACTTATAAAGGAAAACTTTATTGCAATTTTTGAATTAATATTCCAATTTGGCTGGTAAAGTTTAATGGTTATTGAGTGGTGTTTTTACCTCTTCCACTACTTGCTCTTTCTCTTCGATAAATTCCTTTTGAATTTAGATTTAAATCTCAAAGGTACACTAGTCAAAGTTCTCATAAGTAGGCTCCCACTAATTACAAGCATCTCTAGTCTCTACCTTTTTTGGGATTGGAATGGTAATTTTTATTGACTTGATCCAAGTAATGCAGCTCTTCTTAAGAAGTTAGCGCACATTTTAGTATGATGATAGATTTTATTATAATAATGATACAATACAGCCAGGTATACTATAATAAAAGGGTTCAAGACACTCTGATAAATTCTTTGCTGAGAGGTGAGAAATATAAAGCATCATTAAAGACTGTAAGTTGACATATTTTATGAGAATATTTTATATTTTAGTAAATTAAAATGCTCCTAAAGAAGTTTTGTTTCTCTAGGAGGTCAAAATTAAGTTTGAACTTAATTTTTAGGTCCTCCTAAAATAATAAAGCATTATTAGGAGCAATTTAATGGACAAGGTTATAAAAATGGAAGTCAAACTCTAAAACTTGGATCAAGTTTTGCCATGCTTCTCCGTATATATTTTTCAGGCAGACTTCCAGTAGGTCCTCACTATTTAGAAGTAAGATTTTAATAAACTTAGAATGGATATCCATAATTTTAAATTTCATTAACATTACTAGAAAGAGGTAACAAGATGGAGTCAATGAATGATGCAATGAAGAGAATTTAATCTCAAGAATTAATTGGAAATTTTAGAAGTAAAGAAGACCTATACAGATACTTGGTTTAGCAAGGTAAGTTTTCATCCTAAACTAACATATTAACAATAGTTGGATTGCTTGCCAACTCAGGATATGCGAAAAATCTCATTCTTAAAAGCATTATTAAGATAAGAGAAAAGCTTTTAAGAATAATGAAAAAAGTTGATTTAGATTCCAAACTACACAGAAATCTCAGTGACAAACCTATATGACGATGCTATGAGTGATCCAGACATAGCTATCTACCTTCCATCAAAGCAACAGTTCTCAAATAAGTTGCCAGAGAGGAATTTCTTCTTTGGCGTTCTTGGAACTTTGAAACTTGAGTACTTAAATGAAGTTATTTAAGAATCTCACAAGAAATGCTATAGCATCTCTCCAGAAGAAAAGGATAAGCAGGGAATTAAAATCAGTGACACGTGGCTCTCGGAACTGCAAAAGCATCCATTAATCTCAAGTTAGCTTAGACTTGATGAAAGAGCGAAGCAAATTAAATAGAGAAAGAAAGTCTAAGTAAAGCATGAACTTAGTAAAAGACTCTTCAAAGATTTATAAAAATCAGAAGAGATGAGCATCGATGCAGGAGCAGGCTCTAAGAGAAGAAAAGTGGGACCCTACAAGCCATAAGAAGAAGAAAATTAAGAGAAGCCGAAACCCTATTAGGGGCCATAAAATATGTTAACTAATTCAATATTTAAATCTAATACTTATATATAAACACAAAATCTTCCCTCTCTCGCACAAACTTTAGCTTTATCATCGCTGCCTCTCTTAGCAGAACTCTATATAAAATCTACTGTATCTATCTTTAAATCGTGAACCAAGTGGTAGAGCAGAAGTTTCTTGCAGTGGTCTTTCAATAAGCTACCCAATATAGCTCAATTCCATTAAATTAAGGACAGTAAGGAACATTAAATACAGGTGTTATGTTCAACCTTTTATACTCCTTCCTTGAGTCTTTAGTTTTATGAACTCACAAGTTATCAACGAAAAGAATAATTTCTTAGTCAGCGTACATCTCTGAGTTATTGCAAGAACTTTATACATTACTCAGTCTTTATTGAACGAGGGTGAATAACATATGTCTCTAAGCCATTATCTTCACTAATTTCTTCAAGAATAGCATAAGTTTGAATCTTAATTTTTTAGTCATAAACTTCAATATTGCAATACTTTTTATACCAAGACTTTTATATAAAGGTATTGAATGTAAATACAGCTTCATCAGCGTGGATGAACTTAATGCCATGTTTTAAGCCCTCTGCATTTGATCGTAGATATAATTTAAATTTTTCTTATAAAATGGAACATAAAAGTCGATCATTCTCTTAATGCGATTGACTCTATTTTCAGAGATGTGAAGCTCAGGAAACTGTCGATGAAACATCACAGCTCTTTAGGCTAGAGAGAAATGAGCCCATTACTTCAAAGTCTTATCATTGATGAGACAATCGATGTGATTCTGCTAAAATTTCAAAGGTCTTTTAGGCTCAGAATTAAGTTGCTGTTACTTTAGATTTAATGCTAATCGACAATGAGATCTAACAGTAGCAGGAGATTTGTGGAGCGGCCTTGCTATAGATGTGTAATTAAGAATAGATTTGACTTAGTAACTATAATCTTCCGAAACGTAACTTAAATAGTAAATTAATAGACTCACTGTCATAAACTCCCAAACCTCGCATATTCTCGCTTAAAATACTAATATTTAAACCATAAACCCCTACATAAACTCTAATAAAACCCGAATAGTATGCGTTAATTGCTACCTTTTATCAATAAAAAACTCAATCAAACTGCTGAAAGGGTTTTGGGGTTTTGATTATGGGATGCGTAAAAGTTTCAAATTCTTTAGACTATCAGATAATCTAGAATAATTTAGCAAAATTAAATATCCTCTTCTTATTTCAATTAAGAAAGGTAATTTAAAGTTAAATAGACTTAGTTGGTTAACTTTTAATAGTGGAGAGCTATTTCTTGCAACAAGTGAACTGTTTAAATAGGAATATAAAATCGAAAAAGAAATATAAATTAAAGTAGAACAGCAAAACTTGATTGCTAATAGTTAATAAATTATATATATATATATATATTTATATATTGTAGGAATACATTCGAAATTGGGAAATTAATATTAATTAAATAAATAATTAATCAAAATATTGGCAGTTAAAGTTGGCCAATTTAAATTATCTTGGGCTTGTTTGATAGAGAATTCAAAATTAGCTGGACTTTACTATTGGCGTACTATTTTATCGCATACCTGCAGCGAGATAACTTCACTTTAATGTGAGGGTATAATTTAATGAATTTAGATGAGATTAATTAAAGTGAAGTTATCTCGCTGCAGGTATGCGATAAAATAGTACCGCCAATAGTAAAGTCCAGCTAATTTTGAATTCTCTATCGAATGAGCCCTAGATCGTTTAAATTGGCCAACTTTAACTGCCACTATTTTGATTAATTATTTATTTAATTAAAATTAATTCCCAATTTCGAATGTATTCCTACAATAGATAATTAAATATATTTTATTAAGTTATTGCTAAAGACTATTTAAAAGGTAGATTTTATTAAATTAGAAATATTTCAATTATTTTTAGATATTATAAAGCAAATTAAGCAACAGAGAAAAGTTGTGAGGAATTAAAGAGCGATTACAGACTAAATATAAATTGATACGCTTCAGAAGATGGCATTTACTGCTCAAGTATCTCCAAGAAATGATGTTTCATAATTCATATTAAGAGGGAGTATTAAAAATTTATTTCCATTATTTATATGTGCTGCCTCCAGGGTTTAAGGATAAAGCTGAATACAAATATCTAAATAGAGAAATGAATAAAAAACATTTAAAGATCTTACGAAGATAAAATACTCCAACATTTTAAAATAGATTTTTTGAGTGTTTCCCATCAAGCTACAAATCCAAACTAGTAGGCGTTATCCTTGATGAAAAAGAAAATACAATACTTACAATAGACTAAGAATCGCTCATTTGAGTGTGGAACTTAAGTACTGGAGAGTTTATTAGATCTTGCTTAATCGAGTAAAAGCAAGTATTATCCTCTCATAGTGAAAACAAAAAGGTTGCAGCCATAGTATAAGATCCAAGTATGAAATATTTGGTCGTTGCCTATGATAAGGGCTATATATAAGTCAATAACTTGAACTCTGGTGCACTTAAAAATGAAGAATCTTCTTAGATTATATTGGACAATGAAGTCTCTAACTTGAGATTCTTCAATGTGAATAGCAATTATTGGTTTATAAAAGGATGTTGGGAAGGTAGAGTAGTATTTTTCTCTAAAAATCTGCAAAGTTTCGGAGGAGGAAATGTAAACTTCGTAGAACGAAAATCTTAACAATAAAAGGATAATTTCAATTGACATGAGTTAAGAAAATTTACTAGTAACAGCTAGTTTAGATAATGTTATAAGTTTTTGGAATAATTTCACAGCAACAGAGTTCAAAACTGTTACTTTACCTAAGTAAAACACAAATTACTCAGACTAAGGGATCTTCATTTAATGCGTGAGATTTATGAAACAATATTATTCATAATATCTGCTGATTTTTATGAGTTCTGGTGGAATTATTATCTATGACATTGTAAATCAATAATTCGTAAGCGATACTTCTGAGTATTCCTAACAATATTCTGTGCAGCCAAATTTTTCGATTGATCCAAGAAAAAACTTGCTTGTGTCAATGGGTGAAAATGGCTGTTGTAAAAATTTAAGAAATCTCGTTTAATTAAGATTAAAATATGAAATCCTAAGAGCTATAAAAATTTCACTCAAGACGAAGGCAGCAAGAAAGAGACCTAAACTCTTCCGAATAGAAATCTCTGTTCTAATTTAAGACAATCAAAGAGTTTTAAGTAAGTGAAGATGGAAAGAAACTTAAAGGAGGGAAGGATGGAGTGTTGAAAGTCAGGTTCTTTGCAAATGAAGATAAAATCATTGTCTCATAAATTAATGGAAGGAAATCTATCTTCAATATTTATGAGTGAAATTTAACTTTATTATAAAATATATGATGGTGATAATTTTGATTTTGAAAATATATTTATCTTCTCAATTAACAAACTTTAAATATTTAGAGTTTATCGAAGGACTAGGAGTCGATGATATCTTGAAAATCATAAATCGATAATTTAGATTTCTCATCCAAACTCTTTAAATTAATTTTATATCAAATTAATAATAATAATTAACTCTATATTACATTTTAAATCCAACCTAGAATAGTTTTTGTTGCTATTGATGAAAGTCTTATTCATTTAGTTTTTATACTATTTCCCAATACTATCTAAAGTTTAGTATTATGTTCTATTAATCTAAATTTTATCTAATCTATCTTGCTTCACGTTATTTAAACATCTAATAATTGTAATTAAAGATATATAGTTTGGAAAACTATTATAAATGTGAGCAATTTCATAAAATATTTATTATCATTTGATTCTTACTATTTTTTTGAGTGTTTTTGATGTATTCTCTTCGGAGAGATACTTTTATTTATTCTTAATATAACTCTATATACTATCTATAACCTCACCTCTTTCATCCACTCCACCAACCAAATTATCAAATCCATCGACATTAAAATTTCTGTCTCTTCTAAAATGCAGATTATTCTTTAACTTCTCATTATGTTGTATGTTCTTCATTACACCCACGTCTTTCTTCTATTTACCATGAAGTTAAATTGCTCCGTTAAGATCGTAATAGTAGTTTTTAATCGGTTTGATGCTGTCTTTCGAGTTGAACGATGAAGTTTACAAAGGGCTCTAATTCAATAATTTTAAGAAAAGGGTTATTTAATGAGGAATATCATTTAAGTATTTATTAATTTTGGTGAGTAAGTGCCAAATCATTGTCTTACTAATTAGATCCAAATGAATCCATTTGACTTTTAATTGTTGTTTGAATTTTGTTTGATTTAAGAAAGTACCCCTAAATAAAATTCTTTTTTGTAATAGCATTGCTGTCAAAAAAACCAATTTTATATTTTTTATTATGGTTATTTTGCTTTTATTATTTCCGAGGGTTTTAATTTAAATCTGTTGATGTTGTTTATTAAATTAAAAGTATATCAACATAATTCTTTAACACCATATTATTATTTATATTAATTAAATTAGATTTATTTTATCCCTGATATTATGAAAACTAATTCTTAATAAGTATTGGAACCAATAATCTTTCTAGATTTCTCTTCACAGGCTTGGATTATTGATTCGAGCATAGTTTCTTATAATTGTTAATAAATCCATCTTTCCACAGATAAATAAGGAATTAAGTATGCAGTGAGTTGTTTTATGAATTAAAAATGGTTTGATATTGTCTTTATGCTAGTTCTTCAGTTTTAAAATTGATAAATAACACAATAGAAAGTTACTACTTTTTATAGTTGATCTAAACTTCAGCCTAATTTATATGCTGTTTTTGCACATCAGGTACGTAGATCTTTTTCTCTCCTTCAAACTTTGATATTATTTTATTTCTATCCTGTTAAACAATTAACTTGTCATTTTCAAAACTATCATTATATATTTTCATACTATGGCTTTAGTTTTTGATTTCCCTATCTGTATAATTTGCATTTATTTTAAATTACTGACTGTTATTAAAATTTCTTTCTAATGCATAAGAATCAGATTTTAATTCACAATTGACATCTAAATGTTACTTTTGACTGTTTTAAATAAAATAAAGAGAGTTTTTAATGCTTTATAAATTTTTAACTTATGGTTTCTGAGACCTTGGTGAATTTAATTTACTATGGAACTACTCACTGTGGTGTTTATTGGTAATTACTCTTTTACTGTAAAATATAATTAATTTAATGAGTATCTTACAGTCAAGCAGGTAGGTAGTTATGTGGATTTAAGTTTAGAAGAGCTGCTTTTTTATTATAAGTTTATTGATAATCATCATTCATTCTCTAGCTTAAATTCAACTATTAATCAGAAATGCTGGTGTTATCAATTTTATTTACTGTGATATGATAGTCAAATTTTTTTAGGACATTTTAATTAGTTATATACTATATTTATAATTTATATTGTGAAAAATTTATTAAATAAATTTAGTTTATAATTAATCTCTCGTAGTTTGGCATCATTATATTCAATAAGTTAAACATTTATAATTAGCTCGTGCTTTTCATTTATGATTATAATTATAAATGTGAGAAATAATAAAATCTGATTAAACATTCAAGATCTAAGTAATAGCATCTTCACAGTAATCTTAATAGGATATAACACTTACTTGAGAAAACATTATTAATTAGAGGATTAATCAAAGAATCGATTATTTTAAGTTTTATAAATCTTTAGAATGTGTAGTGAAATTTTTTAATCAATAATGGTTTTAAAATAAGATGCGTTCTGATCAAATAAATTGCGCTCTTATATGATTTTAAAACGATAGAATATAATCTTTTTGTAGCAAAAAATGATGCCATTATTTTTTTTGTTTTTTTACCTCAAAATCTAATTTGCTCCTGATCTTAATCCTGTATTGACATTACAGTTCCAAGATTCTACCTAATATTTGATCTTGAAAAATTTTAAGCTCGGCTAGTTATTTAAAAAATTTATGCGCTTTAGTTGGCAGCTTGTATAACCTAATTTTGCTTTTATGTCTAACCAAGCCTCTCTGAATCATTGATCAACTTTTGACTTGCCTCGAGATCTTACTAGAGCCTCTACTCTTTTCTTTGTCATCCTATTCTTAGCAAATTTCATCCATCAACTTCTCCTCCTCTTCTTCTTTTATCTCTTCTTTAAAATGATTTCCTGATTTAGGCAACAGTTCCCTAAATTAAGAATGCTAATTCGAATTTAATATTTCATTCATGCTTATTTTAACTCATGATTTAAAGCTAATGACTGCCGGAAGCTCTAATGCTAGAATTTCTTAAAGAAATCTAGTGTAATGTTTTAGTTTGATTAGACTGAGGTCTACTTGAAAAGCTCTAACCTCTGTTATGGTGGAGCAGTTAACATTAAGAGTTAAATTCATTGTTAACCATAGATTACCTATGTGTAGGGGAATGCGGTCTTGGTATACTTAAATTGTTATTATTTTGATTTGGACCCTCTTAAGTTAAAAGGTTTTAGTGTGGATTTACCTAAAAAATTTGGCTAACTTTATTCAACTTAATTTTGTTTGCGTTTTAGTTTGATTTTCTTATTAGTATAGTATTTAAACAAAAATCCCTAAGATTAAATTTTATTAATTATTGATTCAAGTTAATCATTAGAGAGATAATATAAATTTTAAATTGTAAGGCATTTATAATAAAATTTAATATAGTTCTCTACATAAAATAATAATAAAATATCTCTATTTATATTGTTTTTATTCAAATATCTTCCTAATTCCTTTAACTAATATATAAATTAAATAATTCCTTTATTGTGTTTGATGTTTTTTTGGTTGTGGCCTTAAGATAATTGTTAATTTCATCATCTTCTCTCTTTGAATTTTATTTTGAATTCTTTGGACTGGTTTATGTCTTCAGGTTTGAGTATGAATCTCTAAGCAGTATTTTAAGTTACTTAAGGAGTTCTTTTGGCAAATTATCTGCGCATAATAAGTATTCGAAGTCACTGGCAAGACCAGCTTTCAAAGGATTATCTTTGCTATTTTTAGGGAGTATATAATAACACCTATTAAAGCTGTGAGAAAGAAAATTTTACTTACATCTTATGAAAAAATGGCCTTTAGATTTAAGATTTTTTTGAAATTAAGTGAAATGTAAATTAAAATGAATTAACAATAATAACAATAAAAATAATTAAAAATGAATATCTATTTAAAAGCGTTACCATTTATCCATTATCCTTCATATTTACAACCATCATTCCAAGTTTAAGCTTTTTTGCTTCAACTGAATCTTGCTCGCATGTACTTCTCAATCAATCTCGGTGCCACCCCTGCAAAATTAAAATATTAAGATATGTTTTTTGTAACTTACATTTTTAATGAATGACAGCACCATCTGATCAGACATTTTTATAATTCTCATTTTGATTAATTAATTAACTAATTTAAATCACTTAAAATTCAAATAAAATCATGATTATATCTAAAGATATATTGAGCATTGTTTTCCCAGTTTGAATTACTGCTTCTTTATGTGGGTTTCTTGATATTAAAAGTGGCTTTCTCAAAAACAACAGAGTTCCAAATTTAGAATGATAATCTGTTAAAATTATTTGATTTCTATCGTGATCATATCTTAGTAAGGAATGACATCAGGAGACACTGATATCTGCTACTCTTACATCAGATTCATGGCCTCGGCCCTAAATTGCATAGTACAGTTATTTCTAAATACTTACAACTTTAAGAGTATGTCTTTCACTTAGTCTAACGACTTGTAAAGTTCTACCATAAGACATACCAAGGACCTCCATAATTAAATAGTGCCTTCAGATGGTTTGTTCAACTTAAATATCTCAATTTTCTATTTCTTAGTATTCACATAATCAGGGAATGAGGATTTACAAAGTTCGCACTAAGATATTTTGTACAAGTAAATAGTTGAAAAAGGCAGATCTCTAACAGTTTTCTTGCCATTTAACCATTCTTATAAACACAAAACATGAATGTATTTCATGGTGCCTGCGCATTTACAAGGAGTTATAAGTTCATTATCACTTTCATTCTCTTCACCAAGGCAAATCCTGCAGGATCTAAGAACTGGCACTTTTAAAGTTTTCACTTGCCTACTCTTAAAGAACTAATTTTCAGCATAATCTTGCTTAATGAGCTTATTTAAATTATCTCTCTCAACGCTAGACTGACTAAATAAAAATATCTTTAAAGACACTAATGATCTTTTTAAGAATTATTAATTAACTAAATAATAGTTTAACTATACAATAACTAGTAAATAACAAATTTTAATTAATATAATTAATTATACAATGTTTAATTTTCTATGATATTTCTGATTTTGTATTTATCTTTTCTGGTTTATATTAATTAAAATTTGTTATTTACTAGTTATTGTAGAGTTAAACTATTATATAGTTTCTTTATAATTCTTAAAAAGATTATTGATAAAATACAATTGAATCGGGGAAATGTAAAAATAAAAATTCAAATTTAAATTAATATATAATTACTGCTGATTTACTATGCTATTTATCTTATATGCGAAAAGTAGCCACTTTGCTATATTTTTTACTGAATTAGCAAATTTTATTAGGTTTTTGTATCAAAATCGATATGCATCATTAGGAACATCTCTAAAGTGACCAAATTCTGTATTTTCAGTGAAAATGACCAGCTTTACTATTCGTGGTCAAAATTTCTGAATTTGTATGTATGTCTCTCCCATTCGAGCAGAGTGGTCAAAAAAGTGGCCAAAGTGCATGATTTTAACTCAAGTGTCCAGAATAGTGGTCAAAGCTGAGATTTGCACCAAAAGTGACCAGAGTGCATGATTTGCACCCAAATGACCAGAGTAGTGGTCAAAATCTCAAAAAATCGCAGTTTTTACTTTGAATTTGGTATTATGAGTCACTTTTCACAAATATGCGGTGACCAGGCCAAATTTGGAGCATGGTGGTCAAAAATCTTGAAAATCGTTGTTGCTGGTCAATTTTGTGAATAATTTGGTCGTCATAAAGTTCAATGCTCCAGCAGTACCTGCTAATCTCAGCTGGTCAAAAAAATCGAGCGGAAGTTGCGAATTCGCTAGTTTTTTGCTATATTCCTATCAAACTGGATAGCATGATGCTCAGAGCATCTCCTCTCTCACCAACCCATTCAATTCTTGAAATATTTGATTTTGAACCAATTTTTGTCCAATTTTAGCTTAAGTTGCTCAACTCCTCTGGTGTATACCTTAAGTGCATAGAAATTTGCTATATAGAGTGGAATAGAGCAGAATATGATGCCACTCGTCAAAAATTCATAATAGTATGAGCAGACTTATGCAAACTGCGATTTTCAGGGATCCTCATGCAATTATGTATTAATTTTAAGTACAGTATTAATAACAGCAGTAATAGCAGCAGTAATAGTATTAGCAGTAAAAATGACAATGCATTAGGTATAAGCGCTTATAGAAATTTCAATGTATGATGCATTCTTGTTTTTGAGTAGAATCTCATACAAAGCCATACCTCAGAGTATGTATCCATTTCTTGATACTGAATGCCTAGAGTCCTCGAACATCATCCTCGCTCATGTTTTTTATTACTTCTTAGATGCGCTTGACCAGCTGCACTCTATAAGTTTGTTATGAGAGTATGCTTACTTGCTGTTGATGTTCTGCTGCTTGAGGTTCTTCTTGATGTATGCAAACAACTATTCGATTGGGTTGAGCCAGGGCGAGTATTCTGCATTGAAGAGTACGTTGACTTTGAAGCGACGAGCAGTCGCAAGCATCTCAGAATACTTATGAATAATGGCATTATCCATTAAAAGCACCACCTTCTTATTGCATAGATCTTTGTCAGTTCTTATACTTCTCAGCGTCTGATATATAAAGTTTTCGAAAGCAATGAATCGAATGCTCCTTCAATTATTTGAGTGGATATCACTCTATCAACTGCTATCGCTGCTATCAAACCCATAGAGTACTGTTATCTCTTCATGTTTACTTTGCAATCGACAACTGTCTTGCTCTCAAACCATAATCGCCTAAATTGGAGAGCATTTCATATCGATACTGAGAGATTGGCTTATAATTGAGATTAATCTGTCTTTGATCTGAAATATATGCACAGGGTTTATCACATTCTTTGGATTCTTCTTATTGGTTATGATTTTGTGATGGATCATCTATTAGTAAAGTTAAATTGATTTTATGACGGTAGTTGAATTATAATCTTAGTAGTTTGATGGAAGTTTGCATCATGATTAGTGATATGAAATGAGACTTGTTAAATTTGTGAGAACTGGAACCATACAACCCAAGGGTGGAACCATACAACTTAAGGGTGGAGTCATACAACATGGATCTATACAACTCGGATCCATACAACCAGGAACCATACAACCTGGAGCCATGCAACCTCAGCGCGGAACCATGCAATCCAAGAGATATCTTCAGGGTTTCTTCATCTACCATGGTAGTTCCAATCATAGTATTATTCCCAGAGTTCACATCTCAACTTGCATCTCTCTCATTTTTGAAGTTATCAAAGATAATAATCGCTCAAACTAAGCTGAGTATGATAGTTTGGCATTATCAAGAACAGAACGATTTTATCAGATACTATCATCATGCAACAACCATCAACCTTCAAATTATCTTTTGTATACTTACTTTCATCAATATTCGAGCTGCTCAAAACTGATAGCGACAGCTTTCTTGGAGTGAGCTGAACAACTTCTCTCTATCTCTAACTCAATAGAACTGCTTGATTTCTTTAAAGTTGATTACAATTTTAATTTTGACACCTTGTCAATCAATGGCGTGAGCCCTGAATGAATTCGTTTGATCTGCTCATCATCTGAAGTGACTTTCTTCGCAGTGCTCTGCAACTTAAAATTTCTGAATTTCTTCAAAGTACTCGATTGGTTTTAGGGAGTGTCTTCAACTTCAAGTATAGGGGATAGATCGTACTTTAGTTACTACTTTGCTTTCAAATTCTAGCGAGGTGGAGTTTGTAAAATGCCTGCCTTCTGTGTAATAGCAAATCAATATTATTTAGGAATAACTTACTATAGAGCTGCTTGATGATTTCTATGATTTCTTCAAAATCGATTGTTTAGCCAACTAATTTAAAGTACTGGTACTAGAATGGGGTTTTGAAATTGGCTTAGCTTTACTCTACATTATTGAATGAAGTTTGGATGATTACGAATCCTTTGCACTAGCTTACAGATTGATACTTTAAAAACATTTTAAGCAGGTAAATCGTTTGATCATATAGATGAAACTGCATCCAATGAATAAGATGATTTCTAAGAATATTCACCATTCGACTGCTTTCCAAGCAGCATCCCTCCATACTGCAACTCCTTATCGCCTGCGATGATTCTACTATACTTCTTGACTGCATTCGATTTGGTAACTTTATTCTTACTCTTACCCAGAATACTCTTCTAATTGAGAGCCCACTGCTTAGGAGGCAAGTAGTCAGACCTGAAGTTGCTTTCATCCACTGATAAAATTACTGCATCCTCTCTTAGAAACTATGATAGCAGTCGACTCACCCATAAGCGTTTGCTGTTATAAGCAGGATCTCTATATTTTACATTCGCTGCCTCTGTCTTGTAGGGTGCAAACTATAGATGAAACTGCTCCTTGAGAATTTTGTGAATCGTTGAGATGCAAGGCACTTTGAATGGATACTTTGATGGCGAGCTTGTCTTCATTTCTTGCAATCGATTTTGAATATTTCTTCCAGTGCACTGATAAATCCCAACCTCTTCAATGCATTCACCAACAGCAGCAACCAGCTGCTCATTATCTCTCTCCCTCCTCTTGCCAGATTCTTTTGGTTCTTAAGGATGCAATATTTTGGTTTTCAACTCATGCTTAAACTTCTCAACAGTTCTTGATACAAACTCTGCTGTCACTCGCAACTTCTTAGAAATTTACTTTGGCTTCAACTCATCTTCCATATACATTCTTACTATCTATAATCGTTTATGGGCAAGCTTTGCATCTCAAGGTTTTAGGTATGGATTACAATCCTTCGGTAATCCATGGTTTAGCTACATTCTATTCTGTATAAGAGAGAGTAAACCTGTTTATATCAACTGCACTGGCTATCCTTCTTAAATCGACTGGGGTTTCTAAATTATCATTATATTAGAATGATTCTTAAATCTTAATTAATTTGACTAACCTGCTTTGAATTGCGAAATTGACTCAAGAACTGCTCCAGAAATTGGCACAATGAATCATCATCATACATACTCTTGATATCAATCACGTCTTTTAAGTAAGAATCTATACCTTCCAATGGCATCTTTATGATCAAACCTCCTTATAAAGAATCTACTTGAGGAGGAACTTCACCAGAGTTGAGGAGACCTCCCGTATTATACGAATACTTAGCTGGTGCAACCACTTGAACGAAATTCTTCCCCAAAATTACAGGTCCCCACTTTATGATTTGCTTGTCATGAATCTTGACTCAACTCTACTTAATGCTTTCAAAGGAGTGCTGGCTAAGATGATCGTCGCTGACGATTGAGGTGAGCGATTATTCTTACTAAGATTATTAACCTTGTCGGAGTATTGGCATGAGAGTTTTTTACTTTGAGTTGCTTTCATTATTTACAGTTTTATAATAATAGTTTAATTAACTTATCGGTTAAAACAACGATTAAATTATAATTAATTTATAAAATTCTACCAATGCAGCCAATGTCGGACGACATCAATCGAGAGCCGATTGATAACACTTTTCATAGAGTGTCTTTACCAATGAAATTCTACTTTGATCTGACCAACCCATAGCAACTTGAAGAGATTTTCTAAAAGGGAGGAAGTGCATTCCAAATACTCCATCATACACAAATCAAGATTCAGAAGGCAGGCAAATCCTAATCCAAAATAATGTTCGAGGGCACATTGTTAACATTTCTTCTGTTCTGTGATGACTACTGGAGCATGATTCTTATGGTTCAACTAAACAGGCTAACTAGTAAAGATCAGCATCAGTTTACCTAGACTTTCAAAATTGTAAAGAGAGCTTATGACTGTATAGTTCAATAACCTAAATATGCTACCTAAGGAAGTCTGAAAGATTTGGCAGCACTAAATTCTGTTTAAGATCAGTAAAATTGACAATTGATAGGGATACTCATTTTAAGAGCTTTGTAGATATGGTTCAGAGAATGAACAAAATCCAGAAAAACATGGGCTATACCACATCTGCTATGATGAAAAATGTTTAGTCGACTTTCAACAAGGACTTTTCCTATTTTAAAGTGGATGTGGATACTTCGTTATAAGACAATAGTATAGCCTCAAAATTTATGTTGCTTACATCAGCGGATATCTCTTAGCACTTCCCCCCGGCTGAGCTTGAACTTGTACAATAATTTCATTTCGAAGGCAGGAATGAATACGAAGAGCGCGTTAAAAATTACTTTATCGTGAAACGGCAGATTGAAAAAGGCTAAAAACCTCAAGCTCAATAGCCTATGGTTCAGACCAACTTATCCATTTAAGCTCCCAAATTTGCAAAATTCGATGCACAGTTAGAACATGCTTGGGCTCAATAATCAATGCATGAGTAATGGCAATGGTACGAACCCAGAATCTTTCGAAATAAAGGACTTGTTGACTACATTCAAAAAAATGACAGACTCATAAATTCTATAAGAAACCAGATTCTCTACTGAATTATCTCAACTTCTGGTTACTACAAATTAAGATTTTATATCAAGTTTGATAAACAGCAATGTCCGTATTCTGCCAGATTAATTGAGAACTCTACAGGATATCAGCAACTCTTCCAAGTAACTTCTGTAAAAATATGAGAACCAGCTTCCGTTGTAGACTCAGAGTAAAACTAGTTACGATGAACGAAAGAATTCAGTAATCTAGTTTATT
This sequence comes from Oxytricha trifallax, assembly GCA_000711775.1. Lineage (NCBI taxonomy): Eukaryota > Ciliophora > Spirotrichea > Sporadotrichida > Oxytrichidae > Oxytricha > Oxytricha trifallax. The sequence continues at coordinate 28,146 of ARYC01002619.1, forward strand.
AACTAATTTCTCAATAATTATAACTAATCGTGTTAATAAGGCGACTACTTTAAAGTCTTCACTTCTCGGGATGAGGATCAGAATAGCAAGTTTAAAGACTTCCCACTAATTGATTAAGAGGCTACTGAAAAACTTATTAATAAGTTTAAATAAAGTGTGAAACTTGATGATACTGTGCTCAATAGAAATTTACTTTTATTCTAGTCTGAGGTGTAGGCATACAAAGACTAGCAGGTAAAGATCCGTCAATCAAAAGTAAACCAGAGAGAGAGATCCAAGTCAGAGAAGAAAGAGCAAACCATCGACGTTGGAACTGAGGATGTTTAGTAGCTTGAAGAATCCAAGAAAACGTTCACTCAAGAAAAAGCCAAAACGTTTGACTTTCCAATTTTTGAACAAACGCACAGTTGAACAAATGAAAACCTCTGGAAACATGATAACTTCGACTGCTTTATAGAAATATCCTCAGGATCAGCCCTTCTTACGCTTCGAGTACGTAAAGGTCAGGCCAAAAGCTTTCAGAGAAGCCTAAATCTACTAGCTGGGTAGTATGAAAACTTACTTGCTTGACTGTTACGATCACATTACTCAGCAGCTTTAAGGTGCCTATCAGATCAAGTACTTAGGCTCTCCCTTCTTTGAAGAATCAGATTATCGCCTTATGTATACTCCTCACTACTCCTAATGCAAAAGAAATAGCTTCAAGATGAATGCCTTCTAGAATAGAAATAGAGGAATGGTATTCAACGCCAATTGCATTTTCAAGAGCTCCCTTCGAGATGATCCAAATGGCTTCTTTTACCTAACTGAAGTTATGGGGTTATTGGCTATACTTAACGATGCTCCTATGTTCGCCAATACTTTAGCATTCTCAATGATGGTTTGCGGATTGCTTGAGATGAAACCTGAATAGTTCTTGAACGATTACTTCCTAAATCTCCTGAGATTTCCACTCACTTCCGTCTTAAATTGGTGTGCATTTGATTGCAAATTTAGAAGTTACAAAGTTGCTCTTCTATTTCAAAAAGATATTTTTGATTACGACTTGTACAGGATGCAGAGTATTTGCAGGTTTATCAGTCTCAACAATAAAATATTCAAGCCTTTCTTTGAGGACCGACATGGAACTTTGATAGTTGAGCTGATCTACATGTTTGCAGACTCCCCTATTCCATAAAGTCACTTTGCAGTTTTAAGAATTGACAAAGATGGACAAATGCTGCTCATGTCAAGCAGACAGAAAATAACCAGATTTCCAGTGATTATCAAGGATGAGAATGACTAAGAGGAGGTGATCATGAGTGTTATCTTGGAGTTGATGAATGACGATGGGGCTCTTTCAGGACTCAAGACTGTGTTAACCATCAAAATATATGGCTGTGAGCGTGACTTGACTCCTGTAACTACATTCTTGGGGGCTAAGACAGACACCCACATTCTAGCTCGAGAATTTTTCCAAAGGATCTTTAGCTGGTAAGATTTTCACTCATCTAATAATTTATAGGTATTCAGGCAAAGAATTGCTTTATGCTGTAGTCGACCTAAAACGGCAGCTCGATTATTTGATGATTTAGTCTAGCGCTCTCACATACGAGTATGCTAGTGACGTTGACTACAAAGATGAGGATGTGGATGCATGCAGAATGGTTACTTAAGAAGCTGATGAAATTACAAAACTGGTGAATGTCATTAATACTCTAAAGGGGCTGCAATAAGAAGATCAAGACCCTC
>ARYC01002620.1:0-86152 GCA_000711775.1 Oxytricha trifallax
ATAAGCTCAGCTTGGCTAGAGGAACTTAAGAAGCATCCTTATCTTTCAAGTAAGCTTTGACATATAACTTTGTAGGAAATTCTGGCATTGGCATATATCTCTTGAAAGAGCATGCAAAGGTTCACAGAGAAAGAAAGTCGGAGACAATTTATGAGGTGAGCAAGAGACTTTATAAAGATGTCTAAAAACCAGATGAAATGAACATAGATGCAGGAGCTGGCACTAAGAAGAAATATGGGCCCAAGCAAGCCATAAGAAGAGGAGAAGAAAGAGGAGCCAAACCCCTTTATGGTTAGTTTAATATGTGAACTTATTCATTCATTTAAATCTAAAACTTATTTATAAACATTCATTCTTCCCTCTCTCGCACAAACTGTTGTCTTATCTACGTTCACTCTCTTACAGCTGCTTTGAATTAAGTCTACTGAATCGATGGACAAGTCATGCATAAGATGATACAGCAGCAGCTTCTTGTAGTGAGTCTTGATTTAACTCCAGTAGAATTCAATTCCATTAAATTATGGGCTATAAGGAACGTTGTATACAGGAGTTATGTTTAGCTCTTCATAAGCTTTCTTAGACTCCTTAGTCTTATGAACTGAAAGGTTATAAAAAAACAGGATGATCTCTTGGTTACTATACTTCTCTCTGAGCTTATGTAGGAACTCTATATACTACTCTCACTTATTAGAGCGAGGGTGAATAACATAACTCTCTCGGCCTGAATCTTCACTTATACCAGCTAAAATTGCATGGGTGAAGACCTTCACCTTTTAATCATAGACTTCTATATTATCATACTTCTTATACCAAGACTTATTAATAAAGGTGTTGAAGGTAATCACAGCTTCATCAGCGTGTATGAACTTGATATTATTAGTATAGCTCTCTGCATTTAATCATTTATATAGTTTAAATTATTACTATAAAATGGCACTGTAAAATCAATCACTCTCTTCACTCTGTTGACAGTCTTGAAAGATACAATTTTCTCTATAAATGTTGTCTATATTTTATGGAGAGATAAGGAAGTCAGGAGACTTTCGATGAAACATCACAGTCGCTAGTCAAGTGGAAAGTGTGCCCAATACTTAAAAGTCTTCGAGTCATGGAGGTATTCAATAATGTGCTGTGAAAACTTTTATTTTCTTGCAGGATGTTTTCAAGTGCCTGAGTAATAATGCTAAAAGGCTAACAAGCAATGGTACCTAATAGTTGAGGTACTCTTGCACAGACACTTTACTATTGCTGGATAATTAAGCACAAGTTTGATTTAGTCTATATTAACACTCGTACCATACCTAATCTTAAGCAATAAATCTAAATACTAGTCTTCATAAATAGACCTTAAATTTCGCTAATTTCTATTTCTCATTTTGTAAATTGGCCTAATTACTCTATTAACCCCTCTAAGACCCCAACTTTACCCTAAAAATCAAATCACCATAACATCTAATTAAGGGTATTGGGGTTTTGATTCTAATTACTACATTTTTTCTTAATTTTCAATTAATTAAAAAGTATGTTGTTTATTTTTTCTACCTCTTAATTGGATTAATATTTGCTAACATTAATAATAAATATTGATTTTAAAAATATCTTTAAGAAATTATATTTATCATAATTTAAATGGTCGGAGTGCTTATCGTCCCCTATTCTATTTTTGATAACTCTGTAATTATTCATATCTATTTATCATATGAAATTTAAGGTTTATTTTTTCTAATATATTCTCTTTAAGCCTTCTGTTTACTTTGTATAAATGACTGCAATTTTCGCAGTACCATGCTTTCTTATCTTCACACTAATTGCATCGTGCGCTTTCTCCACAGGAGTACAATAATATTGCAGGAATACATTTGATTTTGTATAATTTAATTAAATAAATTTATTAATAATTAAATTCGTGGCAGTTAACTTTCTGGAAACCTGGACAGTTTCGTACTTGTTCGATAGAGAATTAATAATTAGTTTAAATTTACAAGTGGGGGTACCCTTTTATTGCACCCCTGAAGTGAGATAACTTGAGTTTAATTTTGGCATCAAAATTCTTAAATATATCACCCAAAATCAAGTTATCTTGATTCAGGTTTGCGATAGAGAGGTACCGCCAGTTGTAAAGTCCAGCTAATTATAAATTTTCTATAGAACAAGTACCATTTTTTCAGGTTTCCTTAATGTTAACTACCAGGAATTTAATTATTAATAAAATTAATTTTAATAAATTTTTCAAAATCAAACGTATTTCTACAATAATAATATAAATATAATAATTTAATTAATTTATGATACTATTAGAATTTCACCCCTTTACAGCATCCGGAGCAATATAATTTCAAACCCGTTTATGTTTTGCAATACTTTTGATGCTTCTTATAAGGCTCTCATTCCTACTTTTAGTACATTATTTTTGCAGTTTCTTTTGCTATCATAAAATATAAATGATTTCAATAATGAAATAATTTAGAAATTAGATATTAATTTATTAATTAAATTTAATTAAGAAAGTGACATTCTTTTTTATTTAATTATTTAACAAACTTGAATTTACTGAAAAAGTAAAATTAAAATAATATAATATTTAATCGAAATCAATATAATGTTGGCATTAATGAAATATTGGATTGTAGTCTTTCCTTTTAAGCATGTTGTGTATTTTAATATAATAAATCGTTTTGTCTCAAACCTTCAGGTAATTTAACAATTTTTTTGAAATAAGAAATATTTCGATATTATATTTTAATATTTTTCAATATATTAATTAAATCCCGTTGATTTTATTTATTCATTATTTAATATTTAATCTTTAATCAGTGCATAAATTATTCTTAAATTATTTTATGTTTGCTTAATTATAATTTAAAAAAAATAACTTGAGATATATTTATTTGGATGATTAATAAAATGCATATTTCTTTTGCTGCTTTCTTTAATTTATTCATATTGCAGTGTTTTCTTACAAAATGTTAACAAATTATATTTAATTATTTTATTTCATTTACGAAATTAAAATACAGGTTGATTCCTTTTACCAAGCAAGTTATTATCATAAGTAGTGGGAGGAGAAAATCTACTTTGATTTCTTTCATTAAGGTCGTATAATTATTATTATTATTATTATTATTTTATAGTATTTTTTAATTATTTAGAGAAAATTTAAATTCATAATCATTATAATTAAATACAATTAATTCTACATAGATGATGCATAATTTATATGTATTAAAGTTAAAAATAAAAAATACATTTTTATCATACAATTTTAGATTAAGCCAAAATTTTATAATTTTTTGTTTAAATATATATTAATTAGATTTTTAATCCTTGATAACTAGTTTAAAAAGTTGCTTTTATTTATAAAAAATACTAAAAACTTAAATTCTGATAACAATTTTTCTAAATAAGTATTATTTATTTTTTTTGCTGATTATTTTTTATTTTTAATAATTTTAAATTTAATTATAATTTATTGAGAATTTAAGATCGTAATATAAAGATTTATAAATTTATTGTACTATGAATTACTTTTGCTTGAATCAGAAATCATATTATTGTCTGAATTTCTATTGTTTGACTTTCTCTGGTATTAGAACTAACCCTGGTTAAAAATGTCTTAAACCCCTGACTGTGAAGCATCTTGAATAAGGTCTATAATAAATAATATCTAATTTACAAAATTGTTTAATTAAAAACTGAAATAACAGTCTTAAAGAATTTCATTATTATTTAGCCCATCTAAACTTTCATCATTCATAATAATTTCTTGATCCTTATTATTTATAGTATGATCTTAAAAAAGCTTAGAATCATAAGATGCAAAGTCGTCCTCATATATAACTTCATTGTCTTCGCTTCTCATTTATAATATTTCGCTATCTTCGTTCTTATTTTGCTAAATGATATTATTGCTGAATGAAAAGGTACTATTTTCTCTTTGATTTGCAAAGTTATTTTTCAGATTTGATGATTTTAAGGTACTTTTTCTTCCTCAAAATTATCAATATTTTAACGAATAGAAGGTTTTGGGATTCTGTTGACTTAACTCTAAGGAATTATGTTCTTGTCTTGTGAAAGTGATTGATTTATTTACTAATTTTAGTTTTCTTGACTGTCTCTTTGACTTTTGCTGATTAGTTATTCTGTTAAATAGGGATCATGATGTACTTCTGCTAAGGCTAATCCTATTTCTTCCATGTATTCTTTAAGCAGAGGAAGGTCTAGTTTGAACCACTCCGTATATCCGTTTTGCCATGGCTTTTTGTAGCTTAATTTTAAAAACAATAAAAGAATCAATGTTTATTAATTCTTTTAGTCTTTCTTTAACTTAGAATTCAAAGAACTGGTAATACACTGATTGATAAAAGGTAATAAGCTCATATTCCTTATTATTATCTTGATATAAATAGGCCATTCTCAATTTATATCTGTACTATAGCCAACCTTGTAAACATCTGGTTCAGTTTCATTTCGTTCTTTAAGTATGTATACAAAGCCTGGCTATCTCAAGTCTTCTATAGGTACAGCTTCAAAGAAGAAGTCCCAATAAGCCCTGTCTGCTTCAGGTTTCTTTTTAAAGCTCATGTAATCTATGGCTTTTGTGAATGCAGGAAACTTTTAAGTTCTCATTTTCTTCCATTAATTAGCCATCTACTTTTCTTAGTCGGTTTCATAAACAAAACTTTTGCCATTTTTGGCATACTTGCTTTTGCTATTCTGATAAGATTGTGATTAAGCTTAATTGTTTTTAGAGTACTTTTAATAAAATATTGGGGATCTCTTTCCTCCTGAAATTGACTGTGAAAATGAACCAGAAAAGTTTGATCTATCATTGTTGACCTCATTCTGGATATACCTTGAAAGTTGCCTAGTTTATTCAAAATCCAATTCACTAATTGGCTTGATTAGCTTTCACTTCATTTCATCTTTCACTATTGAGTAAATTTAGCTTCTATTCTCTTCACTCCCCATGAATGCTCCCATCAAAATTACTTATCTCATGCTTTCATATACTTTTTTTCAGGTTAGTGTTTTATTAAAATTTAGATGAAAAATCATTTATAATATACGCTAAAAAGATCAGACTAAGCATTTGATCTGCTAAAGTTTTGGAAGATCCTATCAAATTTTTGCACTAATTCTCTAGAATTCTATTCTCTTAACGTATCTATGTTGTCTCTCATTGAATTAAGCAATACCACTATGTCATTTAAAAGTCGTTCAAGTGTGAACTCACCAATTTTGAAATACTCTTTACATTTATGTAGTGATTCGCTCAAATTAGTTTCAATTAATTTTGATTTTAAGCCTTAATCTAAGGTATTAGTATATATGTTTTTAAGGCACTACACATCTTAATAAGGCATTTTTATTTTGTTGTAGCTGCTTAAATCCATCATTATACTTTCTGAATACTTTACAAGTGCTTTCTCTTAATTTAGGAACCATAAGTCTTGAAGAGCAAAAATTTTACTACCTTGGCATTTTAGCTTACTGTAAAATATAAAAATAGTATTGACCCAATAAAGTATAAAAATCAATCATGCTCGCCTTTAATTAACTCAAAGAACCTTGTCTTTCTTACTTAAGCACGCTTTATAAGCATGTTGTAAATATCTAATAATCAATTTAGTCCATAATTTCTTGATTGAAAATTTTTGTAACTTTGAATATAGGTTCAGACTTAACCTAAAACATGAATTTCTATAGTCTAGTCATTTCCTTTCTATACTCTATATATTCACTTAGATCATTTTCTTGATTGTTAATTTACTCGTTATTAATGTCTTCCATTGAGTCATTTCGATAGTTGTATTTTTTAGGGATAATACATGAGAAATCAAAGTAAACTTGAGAAAGACTTTTGTTACTGTTTGAATCAATAAGCTTTCTAAATTGCTCTTTGATTGGATCAATCAAGTCTTTAATTGTGAAAAGTTTAATTTCTTAAACGCAACTGTCTGGTAGTTCACTAAGAATTAAAAAACCAAATTAAATTATATTTTTAAAACTTGCTATTAAATTTTATAAAAAGATTTTCAAAATTTTATACAAATATATCATAAGAAAAAATTACTTTAATTCAAATTTTTGATTTATTAATTTTATTTTTGTTTGAAATATTCTGTATGCTCTTTATAATTTATATTAAATTAGGGTTGTGTGTTTTAAATATCTTCCTAGACAACTTTTTCTTCGATTTTAATATCAAAATGCTTCTTTAAAAAATCCATGTAAGGTTTATAATCAATGGTTGAATAGTTACCATTATCAAATTCTAACCTGCACAATAAACATCCAAAATAATAATTAAAAAGATTTATTTATCTCCTTTTTAATGAGTAAAATAAACTTCAAAAGATTAATACTAGGAGCTAATTTTTTATAACATTTCAATTTTTTAAGACCTATTATATAAATGCATAACAAAAAATAAATTTATTATTATTTAGATACTATAATAAAATTTCTTTCAATTCTTAGGTATCAGATTAAATTCAAAATTATTCTTATGATTTAATTATGCCTGGTAACTATAACTTAAATTATTCAAACTTAAAATGAAAAATAAAAAGATTTTAACAAAAAGTTAAAAATTATCTCTATTATATTCCGGATATTATAGAAATACTGTAAATTTATGAAGTTTATCTTTCATAATCATTTAATTTGGCAATACAATAATCTATATTTATAAATTTAATCATAAAAATTCAAAATTGTGTTTGTATTTCTTTAAGAAATATTTTCTAGAATTAAATCTCATACACAATATTGCTACTAATATCCAAAGTGATCTTATTCACATTTTAAAATATGAATAAATGTATTATAAAATTACTTAAGTGTTTTGGGGTTCTAAACTCGTTTAGTGTACTAAAACTATTATTTTGATTTAGCATGATTTTATATGAGTTAAGATGATCCACAAAATTCAAATTTTGAATTTAATTATTCTAATTATTTTATGAATGCTAGAGCTGGTACTATTTTTTAGGATTAAATTTAATTATATATTAGTAAACTTATTTCAGAAATTATCTAGAGTTCCTACTATCTTTTTAGAAATAGATTAAAATTCAATTTATAAATAAATAAATAAATAGACTCTTGCAAAATTTTCTAAATCTTTTCTCTCACTAATAAGTTTAAGTAACTTTGAAATGTTAAAGAAACCTTTTTCAGGGAATAATTCAAGATTGTGAGTTTTAAATTTTTCATTTACTTCATATAGATCTTTTATTAATTGAATATTGATAGGGAAGAAAATTTTATATTTTTAAATTAAATAAATAATAAATATAATGATGTATTTTTTATACCATTAACATCGAGACCAATAAGATAAACAATTAATTCGAATTAGTATAATAATAATAAAACGATTTTGAAGTTTAGTTAATTTTAAGAGATTCCAAAAGCCTATGCATGCTAGTTAAATGAAATATATCGTTCATGTTTTCGATTTAAGGAATTACAATCTAATCAGGCATATCAAGTGACTTTCCAATGTTTGGAAGAAATTTCTTTTAGCTAAGCATTTTTAAATAGCTTTTGATAAAATTCTGCTTAAGCCAATCTCTTTATATCTTTGAGTTATCGCACATATTAAATTTCAGAATATTAGTAATGTCAAAATAGTGCTCTTCAATTACATAATCTACTATTTTTGAGATCATTTCCAGTGCTTATGTTAAAATTAGGAAATTTTATCTAATGCTTTGTTAATCTTTGACTTCAAGACTTTTCAAAGCATGTTAACTGATATTGAAATCTTGTGATTAAATGAAAAATGGGAAACTTTCAATAATAATTGTTAGAAGAATAATGATGGGAGATAAAATATTAATATCTTTCAATTTTACAAACTTTTAACCCCACTCAAACTTGCATCTATTGAACTCTGTTCAAACATAAATCTTTTAAAAGCTTAGCCTAGATAGCATGTAAAACCATCTTGTATCACTTTAATCCCAACTTTTACTTTTTTTGTTTTATCTTCCATAACTAAAAATTGCTAGATGTTTTAGTCATCATCGTCTTAAATCAGAGTCTATACTGTGTACTTATGAAGGTCATTTTTTATTTTTTCACAATTTGTCAACAAATAAACGATTTATTTTTCATTAAAGGAAACATTTTCTATGACTCTATTGCAGATCAGAAAAATAGGCAAAGTAGATTTGTAGTTGTTTAAGGCTTACTCTACTTAGTGTTGTTATAAGTTTAGTGGCTATAGCTCAATTCTTATTTTGAAGTTAAAAATTAAAGGTTAAAATTTATAAAAACTTTTAGGAATCTTTTCTTTCGTTAATTAGAGGGAAGTCCTTTTAATTTTATTAAATTGCGGAAATTTTATCCCACAAATCCTTTTAATTTTCTGATATGTTTTACACCGTAAAAATAGGGCTAGCAGCTTTCAATCTAAAATATTGCATTAAATTGCCAATTCTATTGTTTTGATTTTAGTATACTCCAGAAATGCTAACAATCTGAGTTAAAATCAATATTTGGAATAGGGAAAACTAATCCTTTTCCTGATTTTTATTTAAAATCATCTCATCTTAATCCTACTGATTAGAATTTAGTTTCTGATGTCCATCCAGATTCTTATAAGATTTATTTTCATTGCCTAGTATTGACGAGAGTACGAGATCATTGATAGATTATATATTTGTTTGAATTTCTATATATTTGTAATGAGTTTATATATCAATTGTCAAACTATTTTCAGATAAATTTTCATTTTGATATTCTCCTGATTAATAGCGGGAATATTTGTTGTCTTTTTCTATGTTTTAACTTACTGATGTATTCAAAAGTAAACAAAATTCTTATAAAATCTCTAAAATGAAGAGTAATCTATCAGATTCATCTTTTTTTATTATTTCTAAGTACTTGTCGTAGTATTTTTGAATTAATGGTGAAATTTATTCATTTTTTCCATAAATTTCCCCTTCTAACTGTGAAAAGCTTTCCATAGTTTTATTTTGTTAATTACTTTTCTCTTTAAATTTTCTCTCAAAAATTGAAATAAAAAAATCAAATTAATTAAAGGTAAATTTGAAATTTAGCCTATTCCTATATAATTTAGAATTTTTATTCTTTTTCATTATTTTAAGTTAATCTATTAGTTTTTCAGTTATAATAAGTTATATCATTTTAATTAGGATCAACAAAGAATAGTGATTAAATATTTTGAAAGATAATTATGGCACATTTTTATATTTATTTTATTTTTAATTATCCAAAACAGTAAAATAGTTTATTGGTAGTTCATTTCTTTTTAAAAGCAAAATTACATTTCAAATTAAACTTTTGGGGGGGAAAGTTTCCTGCACTTTTTTTTAAATATAAAAATTAATAAAATTTTTCATAAATTAAACAACAAAAAATTTTTTCAACCCATAAATTTAAGAGGATATTATTTCATTATTTAAGAAGTTCAAGAAAATATAGTGTTACATGTTTGTTCTCCCGACACCCCTACCCCTCCCTAAGCCCTAGCGAGCCTTACACCCCTACCCCCCTACCAACCCCTACCCCACCACTACCCCTCCCCTACCCCCTCCCCATAAAATATGCCATTTCAAATGAAAAATTCACTCCCACAGCCTGAATCAAATTCCTTCGTGACATCTCGACTTCATGACCTTTTATATATAAAAAAATAACATAAAATTTTCAAAAATTTTTCTCCAACTAAAAGCTCCAAATAGGATATAATTTTTTATTTTTGATGTGTTTTTCTCCAACCACCGACTTTTATCACATAATCCCATTAGAAATATATATATTATTAAATTTCTAATAAAAAAAATTAATTTAAATATTTTTATAAACATAGCATAACTTAGCATAAAATTCATAATTTAACTTTAAAAAAAATAATTCCTTACTTCACTGCCTTAAAACATATTCCAAAAAGTAGTATGATTAATTTTATATTTTTTATTTTTTCTATTTAATTCTGTCTCATTTACATTTTTTTATAAATCATAAGTTAATTTAAATTACAATTTACTTTATTTCAAATTCTCATTAAGAAATAATTGATATTATTTAAATAAAACTATGTAGATCGTCTTTAGTTTAAATTTTAACTCAAGTTATTCTAAAGTGAGTTCATATTGTGAAAAACTATAATTTATAAATATCTTACTTTTAATTCATTCACATATATTTGCAAATTTATTTCAATAACTATTAACATTTTAATAGTTCATTTCTTAAAATAAAGTATCCTACAATTTTAGTTGGTAAAGATGTATAATTTAAAAAGAATTAAAAGTCAAAGCATAATGAATTAAACCATGTAATTTTCTCCATTTATATTCAATCACTAAAATGCTAAATATTATTTTTATTTATCTTGAATTTATAGTAGTACTAATAAGTAAAGTAAAAAAACTTAAAACTAATGTAATATTTATTTGCCTGTACTTCATTTTATTTGCAAAATAAAATGAATAAAGTTCCTATATTGTATTAAATTTATTATCTCCTATTATTTTATATTCTACTCAAAATAATGAAAAATCATTGCTTTTATAAATAAAGTAAATTGTAATTTAAATTAACTTATGATTTATAAAAAAATGTAAATGAGACAGAATTAAATAGAAAAATAAAAAATATAAAATTAATCATACTACTTTTTGGGAATATGTTTTAAGGCAGTGAAGTAAGGAATTATTTTTTTTAAAGTTAAATTATGAATTTTATGCTAAGTTATGCTATGTTTATAAAAATATATAAATTAATTTTTTTTATTAGAAATTTAATAATATATATATTTCTAATGGGATTATGTGATAAAAGTCGGTGGTTGGAGAAAAACACATCAAAAATAAAAAATTATATCCTATTTGGAGCTTTTAGTTGGAGAAAAATTTTTGAAAATTTTATGTTATTTTTTGTATATATAAAAGGTCATGAAGTCGAGATGTCACGAAGGAATTCGATTCAGGCTGTGGGAGTAAATTTTTCATTTGAAATGGCATATTTTATGGGGAGGGTAGGGGAGGGGTAGAGTGGGGTAGGGTGGTAGGGGGGTAGGTTGTAAGGCTCGCTAGGGATGGGGAGGGTAGGGTGTCGGGGAGAACACATGTTGTTTAACATTATATAAGTATGGAAATAAACAAGATATATTGAATCAGAATTTCAATAAGAATAAGATATAATATATGGAATTACAATGAGTAATGAGAGGACAATAAAATGGTCAAGCGTAGAGTTGATGATAAGTTTTTAATTGAAATCGTTGTAATGATATTGGCTAAATTATAATAAATTAATTATAATTTGAAAAATGAAATTAGTCCGGAAGTTATTAGATAGTTGATATAAAGATTAATTTAATAATTAAAAAAAATTAAAAAAGTGCAGGAAACTTCCCTAAAATTTTTTTGTTTATCATAAACCGGTGCAGGAAACTTTCCCCCCCAAACTTTTTATTTTAACATATAGAAATATTATTTTAAATGTATTTAAACACTTAATTTAATAAAGAAATTTAGATTTATGTTAATCAATGGAAATAACTCAATTCAGTAGTTCTAATTAAATAATTATTTACTAAATTTAAAAAGAATTATATAATAAAATAAAAAGTAATACCAATTTGATCTTATTTAATTGTAAACTTTAGTTTTTTATTTGACTCTATAAATTGGCAAGTATGTTGCCAACCATGTAAATATTTCAAGTTATTAAGAATATTATATAAATCAATAATCATTTGCTAATTTATATAATAATTTTTCGATGAACCAATCAAACATGGAACAAGCTGTCAGAGATCAATTGAAAACAGACAATTATGTAAAGAGATCAATCTGGAAGTGGTTTAAGCCAACATATTCTGAAATTTGTAAAGTCTTAAACGTTCCCGAAGGGGAAAAGAGAATGACTAAACTTAAAGATGAGCTTTTATGGGTAAGATGCTTGGAATTACTTGGAGACGAGTCAGGGTGTCATATGGTAGACAATAAATTTACATTTTTGTCACTCTAAGCGATAGAAAAGAAGTATCCCATCCAACTCGAAGAAGCAGAGGCAAATAAGAGAAAGAAACTTTTCAAAAAAATAAAGAGAAAGATTAACCTGCAATATGAAGAGCCATTTTATGATAATATCTACAATTAAAGAATATAAATGGGATTAAAATGATACCATGAAAGCATAAATAATTTATTATTTTAACAAATTAAAAATACTCTTTTTAGTTGAACTGCTATTGACTTTCTTGAGATTTATAGTAGGTCAATTTAAGCTAACATTAAAGTTAAAGTTAAACTTAATTAATATTATTCAAATGAGTGTTTATTTTAATTCGAAATGTTCGATAATTTAATTTATTGTAAATAAAGTTAAGTGAAAATGAAACTGTAAATTTAATAATTTAAAATTTAAATAATATCAAATTTTATAAATTTAGAATGTCTATTACTTATTTTTTTATTAAATAATTCTATAATAATTATTATTACTATTGTTATTGCTGAAAATGGTCAAGATGCTATTTGAATAGAAAACATAAATACAGTACTCGATGATAACAAGACTCTCACTTTCTAAAAAAAAGCGAATGAAAAAATGAAAAAAACTAGAGGTCTCAGTGGTTGGCATCGGCACCGGTTCAGTCAAGGGACATGCTCCCCGGGACCACCCCTGATTAGTAGCACTCAAGCCGAGTCGGGGTCCAAAGAGGAAAGTTAGGACGTGGGATGAGATGACACGGGACAAGACCCTCAGGAGCACCTTATGAGAGGCACATAGGTCCAAAAGTGCCAAAGTCGCTCCCTTAGCTGAGGTACACAATTGATCAGGAGAATCTAGAGATATTGACAATTTATTCAGAAATCATAATCACTAGAACTAACTAACTAATATACGCTCATTCAATATTAACAACAGCAATAACAATAGCAATAATAATTATATATTTAATACTAAAGATCTTTATTTCTAGTTTTCCTTTTCACCTTACCTTAAGTTATTCATCATCATCATCATCATCATCATCATCATCAAATAATTATATACTTTTAACATAAGGCATTTGTAATAGAATATTGAAAAAAATTTATCAAAATACATAATACAATTTAAATAACTCAATTCTAATTTCTAATATATTTTCCTATAGGTTGTTACACTTTTTTATCTTTACTATTAATATTATGGTTACCTTTTTATACGAACTCTAATCACAATATTTTGATTAATATTTATTAAATTAGTGGAATATATTGATATACCCACACTTTTACAAAAATTAAGGGGGGAGGAAGTTTCCTGACAAGAGGGAAGTTTCCTGTCAAGTAAATTCAAATAAAATAATTAATGTTAATTAAATATAAATTATTAGAATTAACAATTTTCTACCTCATTAAATCTCTATAGGATGAGTTTAGCATTTAATAAGAGTTAAAAAAGATAAAATGCATTTATATCTAATATCATAATTTTCAACATAGTACAATATTTTTTATTTTAATTTTAACTAAAACTTTTGAAAATAAATATAAAAACAATAAGATTTAAAGATAAAATATTGTCTGATATGAAGTAGATCTTGCCAAACTCATGAGTTGTTGAATAAATTGATATAATCATAAGTTTAAGAAAATAATAAAAGGAGTTTAAATTTGTAAAAGTTAAAATTACATTAAAAAAAAATATATAAAATTTTATTGACAGGAAACTTCCCTAAAAATTTTTTTATCATAAACCTTGGCAGGAAACTTCCCCCCCCCCAAAATTAAATATATTAAATATGATAAATTTGATTTCAAATTTGAAAAATTTTAATTTTATAAATCAATTTTTATAATCTTATTGTTTTAACCTATACTTATTTGAAATTTAATTTAATTTAAACTTAATTTGAGTATATCATAAATTTATCTAAAACTTTTCACTCAAAACCCCTTAATTAGTCGTTTAAGTGATTTGATTTGGATGATATAGTTAGGCCTTATTGGGATAATTATAGAAAAGACAGGTTTTATGTGAATTTAATGTATATTTAATGTATATTAAGTGATTAAATTCAAACAAATTTTGTCTATTATTATTTGTTAAATCTCTTCAATCTCTTGCTCACTTTAATGTCTAAAGTATATCGTTTAATGATTGGTAAGAATAGTGAGGAGCTCTCAAAATGATCATCTTAACGATGCTTTTAGTCTCTTGGAATACATCTTCTTGATCAATATGCTTTTTTGTCAAACTAATTGATATTTTCTTGCTTTGTAGAAAGTAAGACAAGTTTTTTTTTATCACTCTTTAATATTATAACAGCACTGTCCATACATCCCATTTAACTGAGCCATTCGTCCTTTTTTTAATTATTTCAAAGTATCCTTAAGTACTATGTACCTATGCTAAAGTAACGATCTCTTATCATAAGGCCCAACTGAAATCGATGACAACTATTTCAAAAGGACAGAAGCTCAAAATAAAATTTTCAGGCTTCAAATCACTATGAACATATCCAAGTTCATGCAACTTCTTGACACCAGGTATCTTATCTAGATATCATTCAAATAATTTGGATATCTGTTATGATATAGATAGTCTCTAAGAGTTATTTAAATTTTTTTTAGTCTTAGTACGATGAATCAAATGCCTAAAATAATACCATCCAACATTAGAAAGTTCTTGCAATCTCTTTTCTATGCCTCTCTTAGAACCAAATATTCGTTAGCGAATTTATTCTGGTACTGCTCATGCGAATCCGACGGCCTAAAGTGTAAACATTATAAGAATACTCATCAACCACTATGAGCTTTATTTTGTTAGGTACATTTTTACTAAAATAATTATCAATGCAACTGCTAAATCAACTGCATTCAATGCAGGAGTATGCATTTTTTTCTCTTAAAACATTCTATTAAGGAATGCCTGCTATTTGGTTTATTGTTTAAAATAAATCGTTTCTGGCTCTTGAGCTTTTCCTGCTATTATTTTTAAGACTCAAAAGTATTCGTTGTTATTTTCCCTGGTACTAGTTTCTTAGTCTCTAAAACTTAAATAAAGAATTCTCTTTGGTAATGATGTTGCATATTTCTTTTAACTTTTTAGCTGAGTGACTATATGACTTCTTGTATGTAAAGCACTAATAGCTTCAATCTACTTGTTCGTGCTTGAAATATAACTTTGCATTTCCAGAATTTATCCCTTTTATATGCATCTTCAAGCTTTATTAAGTTGGTAGAAATTAAAGTAGTTTTTACATTAGAATACTTTTATTTTTTAAACTGGTATCTTCTCTTAACTCCTCAACATCTTGCATTAGTGTTTAAATAACCATTTCTGCACTTTGCTTCAGGTTTAATGCTTCTATGATAAAAAATTATTCTTCATATCCAAGAGCCTCTTGCTCTACCTCCCTCTCAACATAAATAATTTCAGGCTTTTTAGTTGATCCAAACTTTAACTATGATTATCCTGTTGCAAGAGAAATTGCTTTACAATTTAAGTTAGAAGCCATGTTTAAATTCAAATTTAAATTTCTATTATAAAGCTCTATAACCTAAAGTAGTTTTAGTTACTGTATTATACCTTCCTTAGAACAATAATGGTTGATTTTGAGGTGTTAATGATCAAAATTATATTAAGTTTTTAAATATAAAAATTCTAATTTTAAGCTTAACATTTTTTATTTTGGTACCACCTTTTAAAAATTCTGGTGGGTACTTGCACCAATTTATGGAGCTTTTCCATTAAAACCTCATTAGTTTTAAACTAGGTACTAATTAAGTTTTGGTAGTATTAAATAAATACCAATTAAAATTAAACAGGTTTAGTACCAGTTCTGATTAAATTTAAACAGGTTTAGTACTAATCTAATGGAACTCAATTTATAAAAAGAAAGCTCCATCTCTGAAGTCTGTTACAGACAGCTTCTGCCAACTTCTCAGCATATCTTTACCAGGTCGACCTCCTATAAGATAGCCATATTAGGATGGAAGCTAAAGTTACTGCAATGAAGAGGATTGAAGCTAAGAAATGATCTCAAGATATAGAAGCAGCAAGGATCTCTATCAATACTTACTCATATTGTAATCATGTTTATTACTTCTAACTTTTGAAGGTACCAAAATTTCATTCTTAAAAGCTATGCTATTCTCTGTGATGAGAAGAAAGCCTTTAAAATTAATGAAATTAATATGATAGAAATACCAACCCAGAGAATTCAGTCACAAATCTCTACGAGGATGCGATGAAAGATGTAAAATTGATAGTGCATCTTCTTACCAAGAAATAACTATCTAACAAGCTTCCAGAAAGTGGCTTCTTTTTTTTATGTATTTGGCACGTTAAGATAGAGAAGTCACAGACTATTCTTGAAGCAAGCAAGAGACTTTGAAAAGATGTAAAAAAGACAGATGAAATTAACATAGATGCAAGAGATAGCACTAAGAGAAGTAATAAGGGCCCAAGCTAGCCATAAGAAAGAGAAGCCAAACCCATTTATGATGCAATTTAATATGGAATATATTCATTAGATTTAATCTAAAACTTATTTATAAATGTTCATTCTTCCCTCTCTCGCACAAATTGTTGTCTTATCTACGCTCACTCTCTTACATCTGCTTTGAATAAAGTCTGCTATACCGATGGGCAAGTCATGCATAAGTTGATATAGCAACAGCTTCTAGTAAAGAGTCTTGATTTAACTCCAGTAGAATTCTATTCCATTAAATTAAGGGATATAATGAACGTTGTTAACAGGAGCTTTGTTTAGGTCTTCATGAGCTTTCTTAGACTATTTAGTCTTATGAACTGAAAGATTATCAAAAAACAGGATGACCTCTTGGTTGCTATACTTCTCTCTGAGCTTATGTCGGATTCTATATACTACTCTCGCTTAATAGAGGAAGAGTGAATGACAAAACTCTCCAAGACTGAATCTTCACTTATGCCAGCAAAAATTTCATGGATAACTACCTTCACCTTTAGTCATACACTTCTATATTATAATATTTCTTGCATCAAGACTTATTAAAAGAGGAGTTGAAGGTGAATAACGCTTCATCAGCGTGTATGAACTTGATGTTATTGTCAATAGCCCTCTGCATTTATTCATATATATATATAGTTTAAATTTTTTACTATCGAATGGCACTGTAAAATCAATCACTCTCTTCACTCTGTTGGCAGTCTTGAAAGTAACACTATTTCTTCTAAAAATTTTGCCAATAGTTTAAGGAGAGAGACGGATGTCAGAAAAATTTCATGAAACATCACAGATCGGTAGTCAAGTGGAAAGTTTGGCCAATATTTAAAAGTCTTCAAGTGATAGAGGTAGTGAATATGGTGCTTTGAGAACTTTTATTTTCTTGCAGGATGTTTTCAAGCGCCTGAGTAAAAATGCTAAACGGCTAACAAGCTATGGTACCTAATAGTTGAGAAACTTTTGCACAAAAATTTTGCTATAACTGCATAATTACGCACAGGTTTGACTTAGTCTATATTAATACTCGTACCATACCTAAGTTTAAGCAATAAATCTAAATATTACTTATCATAAATCCAGCCAAAATTTCGCTAATTTTAATTTATCATTTTGCAAATTTGCCTAATTACTCTATTAATCCCAATAAGACCCCAACCAAACCGTAAAAATCAAATCACTAAAACATCTAATTAAGGGGTTTTGATTCTAATTACTACATTTTTTTTAATTTTCAATTAATTAAAAAGAATGATGTTTATTTTTTCTAACGCTTAATTGGATTACTATTTGCTAACATTTAAAACAAATATTGATTGTAAGAATGTCTTTAAGAAATTATATTTATCATAATTTAAATGCTCGGAGTGCTTATCGTCCCCTATTATATATTTGATAACTCTGTAATTATTCATCTCTATTTATCATATGAAATTTAAGGTTTATTTTTTCCAATATATTCTCTTTATGCCTTCTGTTTACTTTTGTATAAATTACTGCAATTTTCGCAGTACCATGCTATCTTATCATCACACTTATTACATCGTGCGCTTTGTCCACAGGAGTACAATAATATTGCAGGAATACATTTGATTTTGAATAATTTAATTAATAAATTTATTAATAATTAAATTCGTGGCAGTTAACTTTCTGGAAACCTGGACAGTTTCGTACTTGTTCGATATAGAATTAATAATTAGTTTAAATTTACAAGGGGGGGTATCCTTTTATTGCACCCTTGATGTGAGATAACTTGAGTTTAATTTTGGCATAAAAATTAGTAAACATATCACCCAAAATCAAGTTATCTCGATTCAGGGTTTTTGCGATAGAGAGGTACCGCCAGTTGTATTGTCCAGCTAATTATAAATTCTCTATAGAACAAGTACCATTTTTTCAGGTTTCCAGAAAGTTAACTACCAGGAATTTAATTATTAATAAATTTAATTTTAATAAATTTTTCAAAATCAAACGTATTATTACTACAATAATAATATAAATATATTAATTTAATTATTTTATTATACTATTAAAATTTCACCCCTTTACAGCATCTGGAGCAATATAATTTCAAACCCCTTTATGTTTTGCAATACTTTTGATGCTTCTTATAAGGCTCTCATTCCTACTTTTAGTAAATTATTTTTGCAGTTTCTTTTGCTATCATAAAAAATAAATGATTTAAATTATTATATAAATTTGAAATTAATTTATTAACTAGATTTTTTTAAGAAAGTGACATTCTTTTTTATTTAATTATTTAACAAACTTGAATTTACTGAAAAAGTAAAATTAAAATAACATAATATTTAATCGAAATCAATATAATGTTGGCATTAATGAAATATTGGATTGTAGTCTTTCCTTTTGAGTCTGTGATGTATTTTATTATAATAAACCGTTTTGTCTCTAACCTTCAGGTAATTTAATAATTTTAAAAATAAGAAATATTTCGTTATTATATTTTAATATTTATAAGATATTAATTATATCCAGTTGATTTTATTTATTCATAATTTAATTTTTAAATTTTAATCTATACATAAATTATTCTTTAATTACTTGATGTCAGCTTAAATAATAAAAAATATAAAAATTAAAAAGATTTTTATTTGGATGATTAATAAAATGCATATTTCTTATGCTGCTTTCTTCAATTTATTCATATTGCAGTGTTTTCTTACAAAATGTTAACAAATTATATTTAATTATTTTATTTCATTTACGATATTTAAAAACAGGTTGACTCCTTTTACCAAGTAAGTTATCATCATACGTAGTGGGAGGAGAAAATCTACTTTGATTTCTTTCATTAAAGTCGTATAATTATTATTATTATTATTTTATAGTATTTTTTAATTATTTAGAGAAAATTTAAATTCATAATCATTATAATTAAATACAATTAATTCTACATAGATGATGCATAATTTATATGTATTAAAGTTAAAAATAAAAAGTACATTTTTATCATACAATTTTAGATTAAGCCAAAATTTTATAATTTTTTGTTTAAATATATATCAATTAGATTTTTAATCCTTGATAACTAGTTTAAAAAGTTGCTTTTATTTATAAAAAATACTAAAACTTAAATTCTGATAACAATTTTTTTTAATAATATTCATTTTTTTTGCTGATTATTTTTAATTTTTAATAATTTTAAATTTAATTATAATTTATTGAGAATTTAAGATCGTAAAATAAAGATTTATAAATTTATTGTACTATGATTTACTTTTGCTTGAATCAGAAATCATATTATTGTCTGAATTTCTATTGTTTGACTTTCTCTGGTATTAGAACTAACCCTGATTAAAAATGTCTTAAACCCCTGACTGTGAAGCATCTTGGATAAGGTCTATAATAAATAATATCCAATTTACAAAATTGTTTAATTAAAAACTGAAATAACAGTCTTAAAGAATTTCATTATTATTTATCCCATCTAAACTTTCATCATTCATGATAATTTCTTGATCCTTATTATTTATAGTATGATCTTAAAAAAGCTTAGAATCATAAGATGCAAAGTCGTCCTCATATATAACTTCATTGTCTTCGCTTCTCATTTATAATATTTCGCTATCTTCGTTCTTATTTTGCTAAATGATATTATTGCTGAATGAAAAGGTACTATTTTCTCTTTGATTTGCAAAGTTATATTTTGAGATTTGATAATTTTAAGGTACTTTTTCTTCCTCAAAATTATCAATGTTTTAACGAATAGGAGGTTTTGGGATTCTGTTGACTTAACTCTAAGGAATTATGCTCTTTTCTTGTGAAAGTGATTGATTTAATTACTTATTTTAGTTTTCTTAACTGTCTCTAGGTATTTTGTTGATTAATTCTTCTGTAAGATAGGGATCATGATGTATTTCTGCTAAGGCTAATCCAATTTCTTCCATATATTCTTTAAGAAGAGGAAGGTCTAGTTTGAACCATTCAGTGTATCCGTTTTGCCATGGCTTTTTGTAGCTTAATTTTAAAAAAATAAAATTATCAATGTTTATTAATTCTTTGAGTCTTTCTTTAACTTAGAATTCAAAGAACTGGTAATACACTGATTGATAAAAGGTAATAAGCTCATATTCCTTATTATTTTCTTGATATAAATAGGCCATTCTCAAATTTATATCTGTGCTATAGCCAACCTTGTAAACATCTGATTCAGCTTCATTTCGTTCTTTAAGTATATATACAAAGCCTGGCTATCTCAAGTCTTCTATAGGTACAGCTTCAAAGAAGAAGTCCCAATATGCCCTGTCTGCTTCAGGTTTCTTTTTAAAGCTCATGTAATCTATGGCTTTTGTGAATGCAGGAAAGTTTTAAGTTCTCATTTTCTTCCATTAATTAGCCATCTACTTTTCTTAGTCGGTTTCATAAACAAAACTTTTGCCATTTTTGGCATACTTGCTTTTGCTATTCTGATAAGATTGAGAATTAGCATGATTGTTTTGAGAGTACTATTATTGATATATGGGGGATCTCTTACCGCCTGAAATTGACTATGAAAATGAACCAGAAAAGTTTGATCTATCATTGTTGACCTCATTCTAGATATACCTTGAAAGTTGCCTAGTTTATTCAAAATCAAATTCACTAATTGGCTTGATAAGCTTTTACTTCATTTCATCTTTCACTATTGAGTAAATTTAGTTTCTATTCTCTTCACTCCCCATGAATGCTCCCATCAAAATAACTTATCTCATGCTTTCATATACTTTTTTCAGGTTAGTGTTATAAATTTAGATGAAAAATCATATATAATATACGCTAAATAGATCAGACTAAGCATTTGACCTGCTAAAGTTTTGGTAGATCCTATCAAATTTTTGCACTAATTCTCTAGAATCCTATTCCCTTAAAGAATCTATGTTGTCTCTCATAGAATTTAGCAATACCGCGATATCATTTAGAAGTCTTTCAAGTGTGAACTCACCAATTTAGAAATATTATTTGTATTAATGAAGTGATTTGCTTAATGTAGTTTCAATTAATTTCGATTTTAAGCCTTAATCTAAGGTATTAGTATATATGTTTTTAAGGCACTACACATCTTAATAAGGCATTTTTATTTTGTTAGAGATGCTTAAATCTATCATTAAACTTTCTGAATACTTTACTAGTGCTTTCTCTTAATTTAGGAACCATAAGTCTTGAAGAGCAAAAATTTTACTACCTTGGCATTTTAGCTTACTGTAAAATATAAATTATAGTATTGACCCAATAAAGTATAAAAATCAATCATGTTCGCCTTTATTTAACTCAAAGAGCATTCTCTTTCTTACTTAAGCACGCTTTATAAGCATGTTGTAAATATCTAATAATCAATTTAGTCCATAATTTCTTGACTGAATATCTTTGTAACTTTGAATTAAGGTTCAGAATAGACTTAAAACAATAATTTCTATAGTCTAATCATTTCCTTTCTATAAGCTATATATTCACTAAGATCATTTTCTTGATTGTTAATTTATTCGTTATTAACGTCTTCCATTAAGTCATTTCTATAGTTGTATCTTTTAGGGATAATACATGAGAAATCGAAGTAAATTTGACAAAGTTTTTTGTTATTATTTGAATCAATAAGCTTTCTTAATTGCTTTTTTATTAGATCAATCAAGTCTTTAATTGTGAATAGTTTGATTTCTTAAACGCAACTGTCTGGTAGTTCACTAAGAATTAAAAAAAAATTAATTTTTTTTTAAATTTGCTTTTAAAATTTTTAATAAAGATTTTCATATTTTTTTGAAATTACTCATAAAATAGAAAAAATTTAATTTAAATTCAAATTTTAATTTATTGAATTTAATTTAAATTCAAATTTTAATTTATTGAATTTAATTTAATTTGAAATATTCTTTAGGCTATTAATAATTTATTTTAAATTAAGGATGAGGGTTTTAAATGTCTTCCAAGACAATTTTTTCTTCTATTTTAATATCAAAATGCTTCTTTAAAAAATCCATATAAGGTTTATAATCAACGGTTGAATAGTTATCATTATCAAATTCTAACCTGCACAATAAAAATCCAAAAAATAATTAAAAGTGTTTTAATTATTTTTTAGTGATTAAAATAAACTTCAATAGATTAGTAATCTGACCTAATAGTTTATAAAATTTCAAATTCATTTTAATTTAGAGATGCATAATCAAAAATAAATTTATTTCTATTTAGATTCCATAATAAAATCAATTTCAATTTTTAGGTATCATAAATAACAAATTTTATGTTTTTATTTAATTATACCTAGTAATTTTAACTTAAATTATTCATACTTAAAATTAAAAAACTAAAAAATTTCAATGAAAAGTTGAAAATCTGCAATATTCTATAACGGATATTAAAAAAAAGACTTTAAATTTATGAAGTTTATCTGTTCATAATTCTTTTAATTGTGCAATTTAATTATATATTTTTAGAAATATAATTATAAGGAACAGGATTTGTATTTCATTAAGAAATATTTTTTACAATTAAATCTCATAAACAATATTGATACTTATATCCAAAGTGGCCTTATTCACATATTAAAATATAAATTAATGTAGTATAAAATTTACTTAAGGGGTTTAGGGGCTCTAAACTCGTTTAGAGTACTAAAACTATTATCTTGATTTAGCATGATTTTATATATGTTAAGGTGATCCACAAAATTCAAATTTTAAATTTAATTATTCTAATTATTTTATGAATGCTTGAGCTGGTACTATTTTTTAGGATTAAATTTAATTATATATTAGTAAACTTATTTCAGAAATTATCTAGAGTTCCTACTATCTTTTTAGAAATAGATTCAAAATTAATTAAAAAATAAATAAATAGACTCTTGCAAATGTTTCTAAATCTTTTCTTTCACTAATTAGTTTTAAAAGTTTTGAAATGTTAAAGAAACCTTTCTCAGGGAATAATTCAAGTCTGTGAGACTTAAATTTTTCATTTACTTCAAAAAGATCTTTTATTAGTTGAATATAGATAGGGAAAGGAAAGAATATTTTTTAATTAAATAAATCATAAATATAATTATGTAAATTTATACCATTAACATCGAGACCAATGAGATAAACAATTAAATTAAGTGATTTGGAAAATAATAAAACGATTTTTGTAGTTTAGTTAATTTCAAGAGATTCCAAAAGCCTATGCAAGCTAGTTAAATGAAATACATCGTTCATGTTTTCGATTTAAGGAATTACAATCTAATCAGGCATATCAAGTGACTTTCCAATGTTTGGAAGAAATTTCTTTTGGCTAAGCATTTTTAAATAGATTTTGATAAAATTCTGCTTAAGCCAATCACTTTATATCTTTGAGTTATCGCACATATTAAATTTCAGAATATTAGTAATGTCAAAATAGTGCTCTTCAATTACATAATCTACTATTTTTGAGATCATTCCCAGTGCTTATGTTAAAATTAGGAAATTTTATCTAATACCTTGTTCGTCTTTGATTTCAAGACCTTTCAAAGCTTGTTAACTGAGATTGAAATCTTGTGATTAAATAAAAAATGGGAAACTTTCAAAATTAATTGTTAGAGGATTAATGATGTAAGATAAAATATTAATATCTTTCAATTTTACAAACTTTTAACCCCACTCAAACTTGCATCTATTGAACTCTGTTTAAACATAAATCTTTTAAATGCTTAGCCTAGATAGCATGTAAAACCATCTTGTATCACTTTTATCCCAACATTTACTTTTTTTGTTTTATCTTCCACAACTAAAAATTGCTAGATGTTTTAGTCATCATCGTCTTAGATAAAAGTCTATACTGTATACTTATGAAGGTCATTTTTTATTTTTTCACAATTTTTCAACAAATAAACTATCTTTTTCTCATTAAAGGAAACACTTTCTATGACTCTATTGCAGATCAGAGAAATAGGCAAAGTAGATTTGTAGTTGTTTAAGGATTATTCGACTTAATGTTGTTATAAGTTTAGTGGCTGTAGCTCTATTCTTATTTTGAAGTTAAAAATCAAAGGTTAAAATTTATAAAAACTTTTAGGAATCTTTTCTTTCGTTAATTAGAGGGAAGTCCTTATAATTTTATTAAATTGCGGAAATTTTATCCCACAAATCCTTTTAATTTTCTGATATGTTTTATACTGTAAGAACAGGGCTTGCAGCTTTCAATCTAAAATATTGCATTAAATTCCCAATTCTATTATTTGGATTTTAGTACACTCCAGAAATGCTCACAATCTGAGTAAAAATCAATACTTAAAAAAGGGAAAACTAATCCTTTTCCAGATTTTCATTAAAAATCATCTCATCTTAATCCTACTGATTAGAATTTAATTTCTGATGGCCATCGAAATATTTTTAAGATTTTTTCTCATTGCCAAGTATTGACTAGAGTACAAGATCATTGATAGATTATATATTTGTTTGGATTTCTATATATTTGTGATGAGTTTCTATATCAATTGTCAAGCTATTTTAAGATAAATTTTCATTTTGATATTCTCCTGATTAATAGCGGGAATATTTGTTGTCTTTTTCTATGTTTTAACTTACTAATGTATTCAAAAGTAAACAAAATTCTTATAAAATCTCTAAAATTAAGAGTAATCTATCAGACTCATCTTTTTTCATTATTTCAAAGTACTTGTTGTAGTATTTTTGAATTAATGGTGAAATTAATTCATTTTTTTCATAAATTTCCCCTTCTAACTGTGAAAAGCTTTCCATAGTTTTATTTTGTAAATTACTTTTTTCTTTAAATTTTCTCTCAAAAAATTAAAATAAAAAATCCAAATTTATTATAGTTAAATTGAAATTCAACCAATTCTAATTTAATTTAGAATTTTTTCTCTTTTTTATTATATGAACTTAGTCTATTAGTTTTTAAGTTATTATAAGTCAAATAATTTAAACTAGTATCAACAAAAAATAGTCAGTTAAATATTTTGAAAAAATAATAGCAGATTTTTATGATTATTTTATTTTCAATTGTCCTAAACAGTAAGATAATATATTGGTGGTTTATCTCATATTAAAAGCATAACTTTATTTTAAAATTTAAACATAAAGAAATATTATTTAAATTGAATTAAAATACTTAATTTAATAAAGAAAATTTAGATTTTTCATTAATGATAGCTAAATTTTATATATTAAAAATAGTATTTCTTAATAAATGGAAAAAAATCTATTCATGTTATATAAGAGAATTTATATTTTGATTTTAAAAATAATCATTAATTAAAATGTAAAGCAATACCAAATTAGAAATTATTAAATTGAAAACTTTATTTTTATTTCACTCTAAAAATTGGCAAATATTTTACCAACTATGTAAATATCCATTAATTAGAAAAATATATAACTCAATAATTATTTTTATATAAAAATAATTATCCGATAAACCAATCAAACATGGAACAAGCTTGCAGAGATCAATTAAAAACAGACAATTATGTAAACAAATCCATCTGGAAGTGGTTTAAGCCAACTTATGCTGAGATAAGCAGAGTATTAAACATCCCCGAAGACGAAATGAGAATGTTTAAGCTTAAAGATGAACTTCTCTGGATAAAATGCTTAGTAGTATTAAGAGACGAGTAAGGGTGTAATTTGGGAAATAATTAACTTACATTTAAATCACTCCAAGTGATTGAAAAGAAATATCCGGTCCAACTAAATGAAGCCGAGACAAAAAAGAGAAAGAAACTTTTCAAAAAAATATAAAGAAAGATTGACCTGCAAAAGGAAGATATATTTTATACTGATATCTGCATGACTCGAAAATAAATGGGATTAAAATGATTCTACTCAATTATCTGATTATTTAAAATATAACTTAATTATTTAATAACATTTATATAAACATTTTACACATTTTGTTTGTATCATTGTAAAAATTAATTTTTTTTCATTAGAATATAAAGGATATTATTAATAACACGAAGTGTGGACTATATTATTTAATAATATAATATATTTCAAATTGAAGTTATAAATTTATATGATAAATTTTATATTTTATTTTTTTTAGGAAGAATTGAATAAAATTGTCTTAAAAGCTTTAAGAAATTAAAATATATTTTAATATAATTAAATAGTTATTTTTTAAAAGTAAACAATTATTTTTTTTTTTAAAATAGAGTAAATTTAAATTTTCTAATATAAATTTTTGATGACCCCTTGCCGAATTTCCATTTGTTATAAATTATTATCTTCTAAAATTTTTCTTGACCTGAGCACTTCTATTAAGTATCTTATAATTTATCAGATCCAATAAAAATCCCAAAACCCCTTCATGAATTTTTTAAATGTTTTGATTGAAGAGGATAATTATGGGATTATGATTTATTTAGATATGAAGTATCATTTTCTATCAAAGAATATGAAAGTTTTAAATGATCAATTTTTTTTATAATCTACATTTATTTTATCAAATTTATATACATATTAACGCATATTTTTTTTGAAAAAGAAATAAGTTTTAGAAACATTTATTTAATTTTACTATTTTTCATAAGATATCATTTTACTGATTGTTATTATGAAAATTGACAATTTTATTTATCATTTTAAAAATTGGCATCAATGCACAAATATTTTTGAAATTTTCAATAAAAATATTTTCGAGGTAAATTAAATATATTTATTTCTCATTACCTGCGTCCTTAAAAACATATTATCATTTAATACAAAATTAAAGGGGGGAAGTTTCATGCCCCAAAATTTTATATGCATACAAGGGGGAAGTTTCCTGCCCCCAAAAAGGTAGTTTCCTGCCCCATACATAAAACATGTAATTTTTATAATTCTCAAAGAATCATTATCATCAATTATGATATAGTTAAATTTTATTTAGCTTCAAAAATCATTTCTACCTTGATAATGAATTCAAATTTCTATGAAAATCACATTAATTTTTAATTAAAAACATATTATTTAGCCTTGTTTATTTATATAATTTGATAAAGAATAATTATTTACCTTGAAAATTATAAATTAATAAATGTTGTTTAGTAGATGAATATAGTAATATAAATTGAAATATATTTATTTCTAAAATTTATATTGCCGAACAATATAAAATTTAATGTTGGGGGCAGGAAACTTCCCCCCTTAAATTTGTTTAATAAGTGCTTGTACTAAATAAGCTCAATTATAATTCTTACTAATTATAGTATCACAACCTAATTAGTTCATACTTTGAATCTAATGGAGATTTTAATGGAAAAGTTCTGCTTTTGTTCAAAATAAATTGGTACCCTGTACTAAAGTAAAAAGCTATATTGGTACTGAAGCATTTAAAAAAATGGGGTCCTGAGGAATTATAAGAAGTAATTATCATAAATAAAAAAACGAAATGCAATTCTATTTATAATTCTTTAGTGGATTAATTTTCAATTAAGAATTGATATAGATGTAGAAATAATAAGAATATTATATAAAAATTATTTTCACCATGAATATAATAAATTACCTTGAATCTAATATAATAAATTTTTTGGGGGGAAGTTTCCTGCCCCCACATTGAATTTTATTTTTTTTGCAAAATTTTTAATAGAAAATAATAAATTTTAATTTCAATTACCATAATCATGTAGTATACAACATTTATTATCATATAATTTTCAAGGTACATAATTGTTCTTTACAAATTATATATTATTAACATGGCTAAAATAAGTGTTTTTTATTAATAATTAATGTTATTATCATTAAATTTTATAATAATTATCAAGGTAAAAATGATATTTGAAGCTAAATTAAAAAAAAATACATCATAATTGATGATAAAGATTCTTGAAAATTATAAAAATTACATAATTTTATGTGTGGGGCAGAAAACTTCCCCCCCCCCATATTTTTTAAATGAAATCATAATCCCTAACATTACCCTCAACAATCAAAATACATTTAAAATTCATCAAGGGGATTTGGGATTTTGAATAGACCACTAATACATATTTAAATAAATTAATATCTTAAATTTAAAATAGATTATTGTTTAATTAAATGACTTCATATTAGAATTAAGAATACTTTTAATTACTGGCTGATATAAATAAAATTAACGTTTTTATATATTTTTGAATTTTCCTATTTTAATAATATTATCACTAAAGGATATCAAGAAGGAAATCGACGCAGAATGCTCGGATAATAATATCTTATATCATGGGGATTTTAAGGGTGGGTTTGGGTAGTAAGGAGTATTTTATAGAAGTGAGGTTCCGGGAATACGGGTCTCGTTTGGAAGAAATGTGATAGAAGTTACAAAAATAGGGGCTAATTTATTATTACAACTCATTAGAGACTCATTTATTAGGTAGTATTTAGAGGTTTGGATATTTTTAAAAATTTTAAGGCAAGTTTATGCTTAAAGAGGTGTTTCCCTATACCTTTCTATAATATCAAACTCCATAAATTGTAAAATCCTTAAAGATATTTTTGCAAAATATAATAATTTTATTAAATTTTAAAATCGTTTATGCTTTAGCAATATTACTTTTTATGATGATATTTTTGAACAATAAATTACAAATAACAAATTAAATATTTTAGTGATAACTCAAAATCAAATTATAAATTAATTTTATTTTTTTTAAGTATTTAAATAGCATAATAAATTATTAATTTGATTTAGAATCGATAAATATTATAAATTATACACCTATTTATTTTTAGAAATTTAATTATATATTAACTAATACATATCAATTTCAATCATTTAAACATACAACTAGCAATTTTGTTTTAATCCGTTTCCTCTTTTTTAGTTTATTAATCTTTTTTATAATTTAAAATATAATTATCATAGCATTGACCACATATCCATATTTTATCTCTTTAGCAATTGTTTTGGCAAGGATTAGTTGTTCCACAAAATTATAATATATATTTAATATTTATTTTTTATTTTATTATTTATATGTTTTAGAGAAAACATTAATACCGCACTCCATACAAAACAGAACTTTGCATTTTTATTTATTACAAGACCCTATACTCTTTGATTTTGGTATTGTTTAAATAAAATTTATTTTAAGTTAAATAATGTGACATATTAAACAAGTTTTAATTAAATAAATCTGTTAATAATTATATCTTTTTTAAATATATAAAATATAATACGCTTAATATAAAATATTTTAATAAATATATTGAAATTAAACTTCTTACAATCTTTATTATAATTATAATTATATTATTTTAATGTTCAGCAATACTGACTATTATTGATAAAATAAAATAATCGCGAAATCTTTATGCTGTATAAATTTTATTAAATCAGTGCTCTAACATATATAGAAAACTTCCATATTAATAAAAATACAAACAATTATAGATTTAAATTAGATATGCTTTCTCATTTTTATTAGTAAAAGATTTAATTAAAGAATTTAAATAATGCTAAATTTTGAGTTTTAAATTAAATCATTTTTAACAAATATTTGCTTTATTCATATAATCTTAAATAAAATATTTCCATCTCAAAAAATATTGAAAGAATTTAAATAATTTAGATTATTATTGATTTTTTATATAAATTTCAACAACAAAATGTTTTTTAACTAACCAAAAGAATAAAAATAAAAATGAATAAATTTATATCTTCTAATTTTGGAGAAGATAATTATAACATATTTGTATTTGTTATTGTAATGAACAAGCGTATTAAAAATTGGATATCAAATAAAAATTCTTTAATATACACTATTTAAAATAAATTTTACTCAGAGTGGAGTTTCTTATATTTACTTTTTTATTAAATATTACTTTTTTTAAAATTAGTTAAAGCTATTTGAGAACATATAGAATATAGGATATTTAGTCTAATTTATTTATATAAAAGTGCTAAATTCATTGAAAGTTTTAACTATATTTTAATAAAATAAACTGATAAAATAAATCTAATATTTCCAATTTATGAATAAATCAATCTTTAATTATTATTTGATTTTCAAATAAAATATATTTTAAGAATAGATATCATGTAAATTGAAAATAATTCTGATTTTTCAATACATTTGCCCTGTAGGATTTTAATTATTCTATAAGATCATGTTTTAATTATTATTTTCCTTTACTAAATAATTTTTCATGTCTATTTTTTCTTCTAAAACATCTTGTATTGCTTCTTTTATCTCCTCAACATAATTAATTAACTCGTTTAAATTTATCTTGAACCATTCGGTCCTACCGTCTTCTTTTATGCTTCTTTAATCGTTAAATTTCTCAATTACTAAATAAAAAATATTCAAATATATGAATCTAATTATTTTTTTTGTTGATTCTAATTTTAACCATTAATTCAAAAAATTCATAGTAATTAGATTTGTATGTTCTTAAAACTTCGTATTATTTCTAATTGTTTTTATCACTATTGTTTTGGGTTAAGCTTTTCAACCTAAAACAAGAAAAATTTAGATTTAGAATTAAGTATAAATAGACATTGATAAAATTTATTTAAATGAAAATCAATTAACTAGCCGATATTTTAGACATATATTAATGCATATTGTGATTAAAAAATATACTTTCAAGCTCAATTTTAATATTTTAAATTGAAAATTTCGAAATGTTTGTTCTATTTTATATCAAGATTAATCTTTTTGTTAACCAATCAGTTGAATTAATTTGAAATTTTAAATTATAAGTCATTTAGCAAACTAATTTTTTGTTGAAAACAAATAATTTATATAATTAATTTTAAAATCAATTCGTCTGTTCCTCGTTCAATTCGTTTATTTTGCTTTATAATTAATATTTAATGTGCAACCTATTTTGAAGTAATTTTACAGACCATCATTTTTATTTCTAAGAATATAAAAATATCCTAATTGATCTTTCAGTAATGGTTATTTTGCAAAAAATTTTTCCCAGAAAAGCCTATCTTTGTGAGGCTTATTTTTTATGATCATATAATTTCTTGCTTTAATAAATAAGGCAGGATAGTCTGTTTTACTCATACCTTTCCATTATAATTCCATTTATTGGTACTACATATCACCTTTAATAACTTTGGATTATTATTAATGCTTTCTTTCAATTTTATCTTTTTCTTCTAAAATTTTAAACAACTCGAAATTTACTACATCATAAAAGTAAAAAAATAAGAATTCAAATTTATTTTTATTATTTAATAATTAAATTATCATAGTTGGCATCTCTTAGTAAAATCTTTTAATTGTGCGATTGACAAATTTTATCGAATCTTATTATTGTATCTTTAAAATTTCCAATAATTTACTTATTTTCAATCATCAATTTTATTTTATCTAAGACTGCGTCTAGAGTCAAAATGCCCAATTTAAAATAGCTTTTTAAGTCAATTAATGTTTAAGAGAAAAATTTATCTATTAAATGTTTCTTATTTTCTTTTTTTGTATAGAATAAATTTAGAATCCAGTCATAATCATTTTTACTAATTTGGCTTAAGTCAACATTATTGATTAGTAAATTTTGATTGTATTTTACAAGTAGGTTTTCTGAATTCAAAAAATAAATTTAGTCAATTTTGATAATGTTTTCTTTCTTATGATCCAATTGACTGTAATTAAAATAAAATATAGTATAAACCTAGGATTTAATAAAAGTCTTACAGCTCTTTTTTAAATGACCAATTATATTCATGAATATTTTTGTTTAAAAATTACTATAGGATCATCTATTAGATTTATAAATCCACATAGTTTGCCAAATCTTCATTAAACAGTCTAGTATATTTTATTTTGGGTTTAACTTCAAAATCAAATAATCTTCCAATTAAGTAAATTTACTCTATTTTGTATGTTTCATAGACTTGTTACTATTCATTTCTCATTTGATTATTGAGGATGTTTAAAGCATTCGATTATTCAGTTTTTGTTTAATTTCCTTACATAATTCTTGAGAACTCATAAAGATATAACGATGAATGTTTATTATTTTGTTCAATCGACTTTTTTAATTCGAATTTTATGTTTTCAAATAAATCGTCTTTCTTATAAATTCTTATAGAAGATTTCATCTATTTAGGTAAATATTTGAAAATTTAATACTAAATTATTTTAATAAATTAAATTTGTTCTTTTTTTTAATTTTATGTTACTCTTATTTGATTAAATATAATTTTTATTGAAAATCTAGCCATTTTAATTTTTACTCTATAAATATAGAATTATCTATAATTATCACAATCATACAATTATTTAATTAGTTTTGTATTTATTAAATGTCCTCATTTATAAATTCCTCTTATAGATTACTGTTAAAGTTATTTCTTAGGAAGACTAAATATACTATAGCATCTTTAAAATCATATTCTTTGTTCTGTTATTCAAGTTTGATTAATTATGAAAGATTTTTAAGTTAATTCATGCAGTTAGGTACAATCTTATGTTTTTTAAGGAATTCTTCATAGTCATCGTAATGAAATTTAATCAAGTATTCATAAAGATATAATAATAGTGAGAGTGATCCTTCGTAATTTAACTTAAAGTCAAAATAATATCAATAAATTTATAATAAAGTTTTCTTATAAACCTCTTAGATTTTTACTTTAACTAATTTTATAGATTATACTTTTTATAGAGAGGTCATTTATTGTCATATTTACTTCATAATTATATTAATTAAGGAACTTGTTGATTTTTTAGATTTAACTTTAATAAACAATATAATAGGTAAACGATATATTTCATTTAAACTTATGATATATATATATATATATATATATAAATTTAAAACCCAAAATATCTGATGTCTTTGATTAAACTTAAAGTATTGAACAAAAATTAACTATTATTTATTTTTAAAAGTTTATATTCTTAATGCTTCTTGTAGGTTTTATAGTAATTATAATTAATATATAAATACATTAGAAAATGTGAAATTGAATTGAATTTAATTTATGCTTGTTAAAGTTGGCAGATTCAAACGAACTTGGGTTTATTTCGATATTTAATTTAAATTAGGTGAGCATTAAACATTGGCGTTACAATCTATGACATTTTTAGTGCTATTTTTACCCATTTTAATTTAAACTTTTCTAATTTTTATAAATTATGACATGAAATTATAGGTAATTTAATAAGTTCAATCGATGCAAAATAATACTATAACTTAAAATAGTACATGTAACTGTAAATATCCTATTAAATGACTTCAAGATAAATTAAATTGGCAATTTTTTTAACTACCAATAATAACACTTATTTTTTATTTAATTTCTTATTTCGATATATTCATATGATACTACTGATCTTGCTGAGTGGCCTAATTCGAGGCTATTTACTAAAAATTAAGTGATTATTAGTTTATTTTTCTTGAAATTATTTTCTTCTTATCAAAAATTTTCAAATAGGGTAAGAGTAGCAATTCAAATATCCTATCTTCATTTTGATTTATTCTCAAATTCATAAACTTATCAAAATCAAAATCCCCATCTTAATTTAACATCTCGATAAATTCAGAAATAACCCTACATAAATTTTTTATGTCCTGTTTATCGTTAAATCTAAAATCTTGATTTTGATTGTTATATTTACCAAAAGCGATAAACAATGGGAAACTTTTATTATTTAAAAAAAAAATATTTTTTAATTATGTAATTTTATCAATTACATATCCAAAACTTTTAAAACCTATTTTTTAAGAATCAAAATATTTATTTTTCAACAACAAAAAGTCCTGACTAAGTATGTCATTTAAGGATAAGATTTAACTTTTTTACATTGCAACTTTTATTTAGCTTTGTTAATCATTATATACCAGGAATTTTTATGAATTTATAGAAAAAACCTCAATTTTGTTTTCTCTAATTCTCTTGTGGTTAACTGAATAAATAAAATCTTTTTATTCAAATGAAATGCTTTAAATTTTAGTGTTACAAATCAAGAAAAAAGGAATCCCGTCTCGAAATCTTAAGAATTCTTAAATAATTTGATTTTTTGATAAGTTAAGTTACGATAGATAAATTTTGAATTTAAGTAAAATAAAAGAATTTATTAAAATATTTAAGGCTTTCTTCAAACTATGTTTGGTACATTTTGAGATGAAATTTTTTAATATCATTCTTAATAAATAGCATCTGCTCATATAATTGAGACTAATTTTCTTAAATATCAACAAATTCTTTTACACTAGCTATAGCTTTTAATTTAAATAATTTCGGTTTCTTATCTCTACTTTGATAAAATCCATAAATTTTAATGAATTAACTTAAGACTAAAAATTGAAACCCTTAAATGTCACTTATACAGTCTTATATCATTGTTTAATCAATTTTATCTGAAAAGTCCTTGTTTAAATAATGAATGATTTCGTCATA
The DNA here is from genome assembly GCA_000711775.1 of Oxytricha trifallax. Lineage (NCBI taxonomy): Eukaryota > Ciliophora > Spirotrichea > Sporadotrichida > Oxytrichidae > Oxytricha > Oxytricha trifallax. Next base: position 34,751 of record ARYC01002620.1, read on the forward strand.
ATAATAGCTTAGTTGTTGTCCAGATATAACGTTTAAAATAAAATCATTAATTTATTTAATATTAAGTCTTAACTCAAAGTATCTTTGATTGTTATCATCTTGATCAAAATCAAGCTAAAGAAATTCGCCTTTTTTGAAAGCATTTTTTTACAATAAATTTTGTAGTCTGGCGCAAAATGCCAAGACAGTTTGGAAAATATATCTTAATCATCCGTGATTATTTTGTAACTTAAATTGCTAAAATACTTATGAGTATTTATCTATTTGTTCTTGATTAATTTTCTGGTTGTTTTAAGTAAGTTCGTATTTTTAAAGATTCTCCATAATAATATAAAATTTTATAATATTTAATTATATTTACTCAAGTTAAATTAATATATAAATCCAATTGATAATCTTATAAAGATCACTTTAGGAATTAATAGTAAATCAATAATTTTTTTACTATTAATATTAAAATTTATACTTTAAAAGGAAAATAATAAACAGGATTATTAAATCTGTTCTTACATTTTTGTAAGTCATTAATTAAATAAGTATTTTGTATTATTTTGTATTATACCAGAATAAAGATTGACAGTATATCTTTTATTTTCCGCTTTTTTATTTAAAAATTGTTAGTATACATTATTCTTTCATATATTATTATATTGATATATTGTTCATGACTTAATTTTAGAATACATTTCTGCGTAAGTTAATAAATAAACTTTTGTGAATAATTATTAAGTTCAACTAGCCCAATTTCATGGATCCTTAGTAACCTAAATTGCCTGACCTGACTCTTTTTGGAGACTTTCAGAGTTAACCCACGAGAGCAATTTTCTGCTTCCTTCAAATAAACAAAATTCCATTCAAGTTTAATGAGATCTCAATCTTGCACAAGTAGCACCTGAGTCCAGAGTATAGAAAAATCAATCCAACTGGAAAAGTTCCTGCAATCTATGATCCACTACATGACATTCACATTTTCGAATCCCATGCTATCCTAAGATACTTGCACCAAACCAGGAACTGTGGTGATCATTGGTATCCAAAAGATTTCAAGCAAAAGGCCAAAGTAGAAGAGTATTTGGATTGGCATCATAGCAATTTGAGATAGGGAGCTTAAGGTGTATTCCTAAATGGCTACCTTTTTCCACTCTTACAAAAAAGAGTGGCTCATGATGACCTTGTGAATTCACACTCAATACTGACAAAATCTTTGAGACTTCTTGAGACCTATTGGCTTGCAGATCCCTCCAAGAAATACTTAATCACTAACGAAATAACTATAGCCGATTTGAGTGCTGCATGCGAAATAGCTCAATTGCTTCCTCTAGAGAGTGAAATCTTGAGATAATATCCTAAAGTTATGAAATGGCTCAACTAGGTCTGCATGATTCCTTAAGTTAAAGAGCTGCACCAATTAATTCTCCCTTAACTCAAGAGATTATATAAAGAAAACTAAGAGTACAGAGCAAAGCTTTGAGAGACCACAAAAACATTAAGCATTTATAACATTCTACTACTATTCAAACTATTCGAAGTAACAAATTACTACTCATTTATAAAGTTGGCATAAATCACTTTACTTTTAAACCAAATTTTTCAATAGACAATCTCTCTTATATATTTCTAACTTATAAAGTACCGTAATTCTTATCTTAAAGTCAATGATAAATTTATCTATTAGTATTTTTCGTATAATTAATATATATTTATGAGGTTTTACTTTCAAAAAATTGGTTTATAAAAACAAAAATAAAGTTATAATAAATTTTTCTAAAAGATGATCAAATACAAATTTTGAGAAATTCTTAATTTAAAATAGAAATTCCAAAGTATCAATCTTAAGGTAATATAAAGAAATTATCAAATTTGAGAATGAATTTATTTAGTATTTAAGTTTTTGAATCTTAGAATTTATATTTAATTTTGATCAGGGTTATTATTCATTTGCATTTATAAAATTCTGAGTATTTTCTCAATAAGTAAAATAAAATTAAACAAAATACCCATAATTTTTACTTATTTCTACAACTACTCTATAAAGTAAGAATGAGGCATATAAATTTTGTTTTTTTATAAATAAAGTTCATATTCTCCTTATTCATGCAAATTAAAATAAATCTAAAACTTTTTAATCCTATATTATTTTTATCATAAATAAGCTTGAAACTATTTTTATAATTTCTTTCAGTTTTAGGTTTAATATTTATATAGAAATTAATAATGGAGTTCGCTAGCCAAGGTATTTACATATCTAGATCAAAACTTGATAAAATAAAAGAATTTAAACTTGGGAAGTGCAATATTGATGATAAATTTTATATTTTTATTGAAAACATTATAATTGTGTTTTTTTAAGTTGTTTTATTTTATTAAATAGGATTGATGGACTCGAAGATGTATTTTCAGAGGATGAAGTCGAAGGCAGTGAAATTGGGTCTGAGCTACACACAAATTTAAATCACTTGGTTTAATAATAAAATAATCAGGGAAATTTTTCGGCATCAGAGGATTAAAAATTCAAATAAAATCAAGAAGAAGAGATTAAGTAATCGATAGAAGATTCAACAGTCATTTTACAATTTTAGGATCATTATATTATTTCAATGTATAATTTAAGAAACGAGGGAGAAGGAAGTAAGATCCTTTCGAGAAATTATTGTAATTATAAAGTTCTGAAAGTAACCGAATTTCTTTCAATTAATTTAATCTAATAATAAAATTTGAATTAAGTGAAATTCAGAGGACTTTTAGATTAGGATAGTTAAGCTAAAGCAATGGATAGAATACTAAAACATGATCAATATCTAATAGAAAAACAGAATAAAATGCTTCTTACAAATTAAAGATAGAACCTTTGGGGAAAGAATTTTATATTGGAAAAAAACTTTTTTAAAAATATTTTCACATTTAGATTCATGTTTTATATTTTTATAAAGAAAAAATAATTCTTGACAAAATATTATATGTAAAAGTTATGCAGAAAGTTAATGTATTTTAAATTGTTATTACAATATAAATGATAGTAAAATATGTTCCATTTAATCTATTAAACATGCCTTATCAATAAATATTAAGTTCTGTTGGTTAAAATTATCCTTAGCCCTACTAAAACAATTAATTATTGTAACTATAATAAAGACTTGGAATTGCAAGGCCTATGGCAGGGATTAACATGCAATAAAAAATTATTATTTAACTTTATTTATGCATTTTTAAATAATAAAACCCGACGCCCCAATAGAAAAATTTAATAATTACTGAAGTATAAGAAATTAGAGGTTCACCTATTAAAGATAAAAAAAATGCTTAATAAAAGATGATAAAGCCCTAAACCGTAGAATAATTTATAAAAATTACTTTAATTAATATTTAAGTTTAAGCTTAATTAATATAAAAAAGCTAAAAAAGAAGTTCCAGTTAAGCTCATTCTAGATTATAAGATTTGCCATAGTCTATCAAGCAAAGTTTTATAAATTATTAAATAAAATATGTATTGCAAACCTTTTTTATTTTGTTAAGCAAACAGATAAAAAAGCTAATGATATTAAATAAGTTATATTACATAAAAATGAAGATAAAAAGCTGCTTTAAAAATAACTTATTTCTTAAAATTTAAATTCCATTCATAACCCTAGTCTGAAAGAAGTACTTTAATAAACAAATGGTATGTCCAGAGAAGAAAGAACAAATATCTTAAAAGAGCATTTTAAGAATTTAGGTTATAGTTAAATGGAAAGTTATTAAAAATTGAAAACTGGGCTAATTGAAATTGTCCAGAGAGATATGTTAAATGATAAGTAAACATGAATTTAATTAGATTTAAAATTAATGATGCAAATTACATTATTTTACAAGTGGGAAGTTGGAACAAACGTTGCAAAAATTGCATTTAAAGCTATTTATGAAGATTAGGAAAGTCTCTATGGATAACCAGTCACTTATATTTATAATATTTCACATGCTCTTAATGTTAAGTAATTCTAAATCTATTCAGCAAATTTGAAACAGATGTAAATGAACCAACGAAATCAATCTGGAATTTAATTTATTTACATTTATGAATTGTGAGTTCTGTGGTACTCCCAATAAATTTAATTCGTTAAATGAGTATTCCATTCCAAATCACCAAAATAACAGATATTTTATAAAGAAAAATGAGAAAATAGAATTGCCTTAGAAAAAGATGAAACCTACTGACATCTCTGTTGTCTATTGTTTAGATGTTTCAGGTAGCATGAGAAAATAGGCTATTCCCTAAGAGATAAAAGATCAAGTTGAAAATAGGAATATTACAATTCTGTAATGCTTACAAGAAGCAATATTAGGGTATAATGTGGAATATTTATATATTATAAAAACAACTTTCTATTTTTTATTTTTGGCTTAATAATATTATAACTTATGCAATTAGTATTGATATTATCCGTATGTATAAATATTATATAGAATATATACCTTCTTATAATTCCCATCTTTAAATAATTAAAAAAATGACAATCAAAAGTCCAAAACTTCTTCCTTTAATTTTAAATAAATTTCTTTTTGAATGAATCCAGTTAATTATAAATGAATTTATTTTTTAGGAACCTCAAATACCCAGAATTACCCACATATATTATAGAACATAAAAATTATAAAATAGGTTTTGAATGAAACAAGCTATTTTATAGAAAAAATGATATTGGGAAATTGAAGTCTTCTTCCAATTGTACTCAAAGTAGTCGTTAATAATTTAAGTTAATTTATTCATAATACATTTATATAAATGAAAATAATCTCGCACATAATTTATAAGAATACTAAATCGTTTTTACAACATTTTTTAAGGCATTAATTAGATGTTCTTTTTAAAATGAAGATTATTTGGTTTATTAAAAAAGATTGTCGACCATGATAAGATGATACTTGATAAATCAAAATTAATATAGCTCTATATCTGATTTAGGATTTAGTAAAACTTAAAAAGCCTCTGTTTTAATTTTTCATTCTTTGTTCTCCAATCAAATTTTTTAATTTTAAAAAAAAATCTCACTATATTATTCTCTGTCAATTTAATTAAAGAAATTATTCTTTGTGACATCTAAAATTGATATTTCAATAAATAAATGTTTTTTGAGAAATTATTCTAAAAAATTATATAATTTTTATATTGATGGCATATATTAAATTTACTGGGATCCCCAAATTAGGTTCATTAAAGGATATGAGTCAAAATAGAGATTGGAAGAAAGTTGGAGTTGTTACTTTTTCTGATGGTATTCAAATCTTTTGGGGGGGGAAGATTATTGTTAAGTCTTATGATAAAAAATAAATATAAGGGATGTTAACTAACAAGTAAATTTTTTTATTTTATTCATAAATTCTTATTTATTTTTCCATTCTAACAACAACTAGCAAAAGGATAGTATTAGATTTTTTAAATGAAGCCTAAGTCTTATGAAATTTTTAGTATTTATTTCTTAATTTTTTTACTCTTTAAATGAACTTGGATTAATGGCCAAATGACTATTTATAAGATTCTTATTTATATTTATTGAAAAAATTAGAATCATATAGAAATGACTATATTACATTAAATTTTTGAAGATCTAAAGGATTTACTAATCATCAAATCATTTAACTAACAATTATTGGGTTTATGAAAATGAATTTTAGATTATTTTTGTGAAAAATAATGAATCTAAATAAAAATATTACTTGCTAGGGTACTTCCTTCCCTCCAATCATTTTTATAACTAACTCTAATTTTATTAATCTTAGGTGACGGCTCTGATCCATTAGCACCAAAATTGAATAATTTAGCATTTCTTGAAAATTATGATGAAATTCTAAATAATGCTTTAGAGCAAGTGAGATCATTAATGAGTACTCCTATTAGAGCTTCCCTATAAAACATTACTAATTTGATATAAAATCTGAAACCAACCAAAGGTACAGCTCTTGGGCCAGCACTTTTAAGTTCAGTAGTTATTGCTGGAGAAGGTTTAAGAGGATCATAAGTGGTAGTTTGTACAAATGGTATGCCCAATATTGGATTAGGTAGTTTCTAAAAGATTAACGAGGAAGGAATAGCTGAGAGTAAAAGATTTTACCAAAATGTTGGCAATTATGCTAAAGAAAAAGGTGTTACTGTGCACTTAATATCAATCAAAGGCAAAGAATGTAACATTGATGCTATTGCGCCAGTAGCAGAGATATCTGGAGGTCAAATTGAAAGAGTAGACCCACTCCAAATGAAATAAAATTTCATTGAAATCTTATAAAAAGATACATCAGCATCAACTGTTAAAGTTACAATTATCTTACATCCAGCTTTTGAAATTCTGAACGAAAACCCCAAATATTTAAATGCTTCATCTTCGTAGCTAAAGAAAGAATTTGGAGCTGTTTATCACGACACGGAGTTTACTTTTCAATTTAGATTAAAAGAGTTTTCTAAAATGGATCAACTCACTTTTAATAGCTTCATAAATTTGAATAAAGTTCCAGTTCAAATTTAAATTTAATTTATCGGTTAAGACGGGGATACTGATTTGTAGGTATTTAAACAATTTATATTAAATTGTTTATTCTCTAATATTTACCTACCAACTAGATATTCAGTCAAATAGATAAAATCTTGAACAAATTGAAAATTTTGACATTCTAGCAATTCATGCGATAAATTAAACTTCTAAATTAGCTAGATCTGGAAAATATAAAGATGCTTTGGTTAATGCTAAAGCCTGGCATAAATTCTTCATTAAACATCAAGAAAATGATGATTAAAAATTAGCTCTAAAAAGTATTATGTAAATTTTTTTATTTTTTTCAAGTTTTGAAGAAAACATCACCGATATTTACAAAATGATTTACAAACAAAACTATAACTTATATAATATATGTTTTAATTAATTTAATTATTTTTATATCTAGCTGAAATTTATAAATAAATGGGTATTTTAAAGAAAGATTTAAAAGTATTTACAAAGGATAAAATGATTGATCTAAGACATGCACTAATGAAATAATTTTAATTAATTTATTATTATAATTATGAAAGATAAGATGAGTTAGTAACTATATGCTAAACAAAATATAAATACTCAATAGTTTAATCCAAAAAAATATAATAAGTCTAATTGAATAACGAATAAATAATATTTAAAGAATTTTAATTTATCAATTCTTTAAAAATATAGATTGTAAAATATAAAATTTATTATCACAATAGTTATAATTTCAATTATATCACAATTTTTTTAATATAATTTAATTTTTTGTATATTTAAAACTTATTAAATATCACTATATTAATAATATTTGGTAATGATATAATGTGTTTATTAAATTATAAATTTTTTAATATTTTAAAATAATCTAAATTAGTAAAAATAATTACAAAGAATCGAGAAATATTATAAAATAATTATTAGATAAATTTTAATTTGTGATAATTAAGGATGATATATTTTTTTGTTTATAATGATTATATATCTAATTAATTAATAATTTAATATATCAAACTTAATTGTAATATTTTCTAAATTTAGAATTTAGAATTACAATATAATAATAATTCGATGATTAAAAATGAAATTAATTCGAAATTATAGAAAATGGAAAAATATCTGAGCAAAAGAATCCCGTGTCATTCATGTAAAATTGTAAGTTACAAAAAACAAATCTAAATATTTTATTTTACATGGTTTGCGTCTGGTAAGAGTGGTGGTGGGAACAGACCAACACTTCGCAGAGCAGCTAAAAATTATGATGAAGGAGTATTAAATTATGCAAATGGTGCTATCTTAAAAGGAACATAGAAATACAATGAAACGGTTTTAAGATTTACTCTTTTTATGTTGACTTTCATTTATTATTGATCAAATGTTGTAATCATCTATTATCCAAATTATTTATCATTAATGATTAACACAATCCATTTGAATATTAAATTATATTGAATTATACTGTTAACTTCTTTAAAATGATTAATAAAAATGATTTAAATTCCAAAAAACATAAAAAGAACAACATTAAATTAAGATCTAATATACTTTTACAAAAATCAATTGATATTAAAAAATTTGCATTTAATCAAATTCATTACGAATAAGATGTTTTTAAAATAATAATAATACAATTTCTTTTTTTCGTAAAACTCAATTATTGTATGTATTTATTCCGAATGAAATTGAATTTCACTATTTTAAGTAGAAGTATATCTAAACAAATTCATAATTATTCTGACAAAAAATCTAGTCTTAATTATGATATAAAAGCCCTTTAAAATATTAAAACTTAATAATCAATAAGATATAAAAGTATATTTATTAACAGAATTCGACATACAAAAAAAAAGCTATAAGAAATGGACAGAGCAAGCAGCAAATCATACGTTTCTAAAAAGGTTCTCGTAAAATATCAAAAAGAACGAGAAAAATTAATGTAGTAATAACAAAATGATGTTAATGGTGGTTCAATGAAATAATTCTCTGAAGACGCAAATATGAAGGAAGAGGATTAATTAATTAATAATTTAAATTCATTTAATTTCTAAGTATTTTTTACTATTCTCTTATTAAATTGCTTTTTAAAAGGAGCTCAAGCAGAGCTAGCAATCAAATTTACAATAAGTCGATGAGAGATTTTATAAAAATAATCGATGATTGATAATATTTAATTAAAAAAGATAATATTAAAATGGAAACAATTTAAGGAGACTCTGATTGAGGCTGTTCACTCAAAATAAATGTAAGATACAAAAAGAATATCTAAATTTTGTTTTTACAGAAGTACCTGTTAGTTGGAATGGTTAGTGAACAAGACAGATATTCAGCAGAGGAACACAGGCAAGGCTATGGAGTTAATTAATGGAAAAATGGAAATAGATTCGAAGGATACTGGAAAGTTGAAACAGTTTTATTTAGATTTCCATTTTCTATTAGTGTAATAAGTATTCTAATTCACTCGTATTTAAATTCTTACAATCATCTATTTTTCGTTTTATTTATCAAAATTGTCAGACGATGAGCTTTCTTGTGAAGAAGTAGACTCAGACGACCTTGGTGACGATATCGCTTAGAAGAGATAGCCTTAACAGCAAGCCTAAATGTAGATGCAATAGTAAATGAATTTTGTTTAACCCTAATAACAAATGATCTAGCCCTAAAACATGGCCATGCCTATGATGTAACAAATGCAACCTTAATAGCAAATTTAACCTTAAAACTACAACTTCCAGTAGTTGAACAACTTACAACCATAGTAGTAGATGGTTGGCTAACAACCTTAACAATAGATGATGTTTTAATAGTAACAGCCCTAAAATAATCATCAAGGGTTCTTTAAGAGAATGGTTCAAGGTGCATCTAACATGCTATCTGGTGGCAACTCAGGCTCAGAAAAAAAGCAATAAAAGATGTCTAATAGTAACAAGAAATAGAAGGTACAATTTTATCTATTTATTTCATTAAGGGGTTTTAGTTTTTAAATATTTTACAGCAACCTCAAATCTAACAGCAATAGATGATGCAACCCCAAAACATTTAGATGGCCTACTAATAGCAACAGCCTTAAAATCATATGATGTACCAGTAGCCCTAGTAAATGTAACAAATGTTATAAATTAACTAACCATCTTTGATAAACAATTAAGGTCAAAGAAAGTACAAGCATATCTCCATGTTTAAATAAAATCCTATTTTATTTTTTGATTAGCAGGAAGTCGATACCAATGTGTTTTAAATCTCTATGAAATGCTTAAAAGAGAATGCCGAAATTGCAACTGGAGATCCAGTCTATTGCATATATTTTCATTTTTTCTATGAAAATAAATTTTTATTGCGAAGGGTGCTAAGCCATGTTTAACAAGCACAGTTAGATCGAAAAAGATGGTGATAAGCAAGTTTGGATTTGCGAATTCTGCAACCATAAAAATAACATATAACTTGAGCAAGAGGAAATTCCAAAAACTGACACTGTAAACTACATTATAGAAGCGGCCCCTTACAAAGAGGAAGTTAAGGAGGAGTAGAAAACTTCAAAAACTGATACTGGCAGTGAAATTTCTATTGTCTATTGTATAGATATCTCTGGTAGTATGGGTTATAGAGCAGGCAAATCAACCAGACTGCATTTAGTAATATTAAATTTATTACTATGTAAGGATTAATTCTTGTAATATTAAAAAATTATTCCAAATTTACTAATATTTTTTAGTTAAAATTAGATTTGTTATATTTATAATTATAATTTATACTATTATTACAGGAAAATTATCATAATGTTATTTTATAGAATATTAATATAAATTAAAACTAAAATAATTTTTATTTTAAGATAATTGTTATGACTACTTAATTATCATTTTAATTATTGCGTTCAGGACACAATAGCCGGATAGATTGAAGAAATGGTTTCTGAGCATCCAAACAGGAAAATTGGCTTAGTTACTTTCACGGACAAAATTGAGATAATCGGTGATGGGTCAATGTAGATAGATATTGGCTAGAAAGAACTTATGGATTATGATTTCATCAAGAAAACTGGAATTGCCTGTGCAGCTAATTAAATGGATAAACCTTTAGTTCATAGCAAAGATACTCTTATAAGAAAGGTCAAAGAAATGAAACCAATGGGAAGTACTGCATTAGGGCCAGGGCTTTTAGGTGCTGTAGCATTAGCTGGAGAGGGAAAGCCAGGTTCTTAAGTGATAGTATGTACAGATGGTGCTTCAAACATGGGTCTAGGCGCTTTTAACAGAAGTTAGAATGAATAGTAATCAAGAGACTTTTACGAGAAGGTTGCAAAGTATGCTTAAGACAAGGGCGTTACTGTACATATAGTTACAATTATTGGAAGTGAATGCAACATCGATGGTATTACTTCAGTTGCAGAATTAACTGGTGGCTAAATCGAGAGAGTCGACCCTGCTGAAATAAAATCAAATTTCTAAGATTTCTTAGCTAAACCAGTGCTTGCCACATAAGTTAAACTCAAGGTCAAGTTACATAAAGGTTTAGAGTTCAGAAACGAACAAGCCTCAAATCTTACAGCTGACAGAACAGTTTTAATAAGATAATTTGGTAATGTTAATGAAGATACTGATGTTACATTTGAGTACAGAGTAAAACCAGTTAGAGAGCTCGTAAAAATGCTTTAGATATAAGTACATTTAATAATTTATACTTCTCACCCAATAGAGGTCCATTTATATATCTTATTTTTATATTATTGAAATGCTTGACATAGACCTGACACAGATAAAGTCATTCCCCTTCCAAGCATAAATAATCTATACAGCTCTCGACGGTGCTAAGTGTGTAAGAGTGATAACAAATCAAATGGAAATCTCTAACGACAGAGAGGAAGTGGAAAAACAAGCTAATTTTGAAATACTGGGAGTTAATGCAATCTAGCAGAGCTCCAAGTTAGCTAGATAAGGTGAATTCAAAAAAGCTTAGGTTGCAGCTAAGGCTTGGGACAATAGATTGCTCAGTAATACCGTAAATTAAGACTTACTTAAAATTAGTTTAAAGCTAAAATCTTAATAAATTTATTGCTTAAAATGATTTTAAAATAAATATATGCATTTAAAGTTACAGAATCTTTACTTTGATAGCAAATTTATTGGATAAATAAAAATTTGTATTTAAGACTAACGCGAGTAACTCGGGAACTTCAGGTCAAATATGAACGGAATCTACAATATTATGAACCAGCAAAATAGTCAACCAATGCAACAACAAAATTCGATGGGCATGATGCAATAACCTTAACAAAGAATGTAACAATCTGATTCTGTAAGCTAACAACTGTATTCTAATTCTAGAATGAATAAGGCACAATTTTAAAAGAAAAAATAATGAAGAGAAATAATTGCAGATGGCTATAAAATGTTGAATAAAATTACATTATATTCATAAAAGTATATATTTATCATTATTTGTAAAATATTTACAAGTTTTTATTAATCCTTCAATGATAAATTAGCAAATAAATAAACTATAATTTTTATCAATCCAAAATATAATTATTTTAATAAATGAATATTTTTTAATCTAAAATATTATAAGTTAAGAGATGCAAGGTCTGATTTATTTAAAAATAGTTCTATTCTTCTAAATATAAAACAAAATTTAATTTCTTTATTTATTCATTAATTTCCATTTTAATCTTCATATTTTTCTATCATTAAAATTTATATTTATTAATTTAATGGTAATCTACCAACTATTATTAATATTAAATGTTAAAATTAATATCAAAATTCAGATATATTTATTGTTTTCATTCACCAGGGAGATATAAATAAAATTAATAAAATATAAAGAAAAGATTATAAACATAGGAATATATAGCTTATATTAAATAATTTTTAGCTTAATTTTCCTATAAAAATAGAACAATGCATCAGCAAATAAAATATATATTATTATAATGAATTAAATTCTTAATTATCTAGTAATCTCAAAATATAATTATTAACTATTTTCTATTTTTTCAAATTTTAAAATATTTAAATCAATAGTATGATATAAAGTTATTATTTCATTGTAATTTAATTTTATAATAAAACTTAAATTATAAATGCAAATAAAACCTGAAAACCTAATTCTTAAATTTGAAAAAGTTCTACACCCTACTAAATACCAACTTTGGGAGGTATATAGATGTTTTCACTGTAAGAACATACCCCAAAACCCCTTATACACTGACTAAGATAAAGTGGTTTGTGGGGCTTGCTTAACTCAAAGTAAACTCACCACAACTAATACCCAAGAAATAAGCAATATATTAAATCCACTTCTTCAAACTAAAATCTTTGACTTCAAGTGTCCTAATGATTGTATTGAGGATTAAAACACGCAGTTTTCAATTAAGAGTCTTTAGTTTCACATGTATTATGAATGTCAAAATTAAAAGATTATGTGTAGTCGAGGTTGTGGACAAGAAATATTGAGAAAGGATAGAACTTAACATAAGCTAAATTGCCAAATGAATTATCATGCAATAATTTAAAACGAAAAATAGCCTCAAAATAAATGAACTTTATTATATAATTGCAAATTAATTTAATTAACCTAAGAATTTAAAATTAAACTGTGATTTTTTAACTAAATTTATTAAAATGTAATTATTTAGAAAATTAATTAATAACACTTATTTATCTTTAAATGATATCTGTAAAATATGCTTGATCCTCTTTTTTACTCAATTTTTAAAATATATTCTGTATATTATAATTTAGAATTATGAATTTAGTTATTTTTTATTTAAATTTTATTAAAGATAAAATACTATTGTTTTTCTAATGGCTAAAAGCACTCTTTAATATTCTATTGAAATTCATTTTGCTATAATTTAGATTCTAAGAAAATGTAAATGTAAATATGTAATTAAACTTTAACTTAATAAAGCTATTTATATATCATTATTTAGTGAGAATGCTTTATTTGTTTAAAAATTAAAATTAAAAAAACATGCGACAAAAGAAACTTTTTTCTCATTTTTAAATTATAAATAAAAAACAAGTTAAAATATTAAATTCATTTTTAAGTTAATTAAAATTGATAGTTTTTCAATTTTTAATTTAAAAGTTTTTATCTTCTCTATCACATTCTTTCACGTGTTTTGCAAGATCCTTAGGTGAAAATTTCTGATTACATCCCATCAAGCAAGTCCTCTTCAACTTCTTGCAATCCTCGTTTAAGTGCTCAATCAACTCATTATAATTGTAAATTTCTAATTATTATCTTCACTGCCAAAAAGTTGTTAAGATTCACAGTTATAGGGGCATTTGAATGAAATCATCCTTGTTGTAATAAGGTCTGCAAGTTTTTGCAAATTCTTTTGTTATGGAATTCTCTCATATTTATCATTTCCATAAAAAGAAATGCAGCATTTTTTGCAAATTATTTTATATTGTTATTTGCGGGATAGTCCAAAAAGTGATACTTCTTATTCTTTAAGTTTTTACAAATAAATTTCAGGGGTAAACATTTTGCATTCCAGGCATTACCAGAGTTGATGAGGTTTAGACGCAAAATCCTTAGAAACAATCTATTCTGGAGAAAAGCTATAAAATTATGGAGTGAAATAAGGTGAAGATGACATTACTATTAAAATATTATATATATTATTAATAAATCATTTATGTATAATAATGTCAATGAAGAATTAAATATTTAAAATTATGAGCTTCTAATTTTATCATATAAATCAGATTAGTTTCTCAATAAAATTATTTTTTCTAAAATAATCATATTGCATGACAAGAAAATGGGATATATATTTCTAAAATTTATTAGTAAAATTAAGTTAATCATAATTGAAAAAATATTAAAAATAGATATTCAAATTCTTAATTAATATTATTGACCTAATAATTTCTAATAAAATATGAAGAGACAAAAATAAATAAGCTATATTTGAGTCAATTTATTAACAATATTTCATCAATATATTATATCACAGTATATTATGTTATTTTACTTAGAGCTGTTAACTCCTTTATTTATATTTAAATAATCGATTTTCATTATTATAGACATTTATAAAACCGTATCAGACCTTCATAGTGTTTGATCTAGAAATACCTTCTTAAAGCTTCCTCTCCATTTAATAGGGCTCACCCATAAGTTCCATAGTGGTACTATCAATTATTTGTCTCACAGCATTTTCAAGTCTGCTCTCAATTTCTGATTTATTTTCTTCTCTTTTTGTGCACTCGTCAATCATTCCCATCACATAAATGTGTGCAAACTATAAAATTTTATGTTTAAAATTAGTTCAATTCACTCGATTTATGGAAATTACTTACCTCTAAGTTTTTCTTAGATTTTAATCGTTATTCCTATCTCTTTGTGGGATCCATAGAGGCATTAGTTTTCTTAGTGAATATATTTTGGATAGAAAGAATCTTATCAAACAACTAAAATTGCTACTTGGCAACTTTCTTGTCAAAGTCATTTACCATCACTCCATTGAATTCTTGAATATGCTAGAAACGATAGACGACAAAGCTTTTCAATGTTTTACTCTGTAAGATTTCGTTGTCTACAATTACCAAGTTTTACAAAGAATGAAGGCACTATAAAAGAATTAGATTTGAATATATTGAATTACCTCAATTTTTGAAAGCAAGATAAATGAGTTGAGGTAGTTGTTTGAAAGAATTAATTTCTTGAGCTTAGTAAATTTCTTCAACTTCTCGAGGTTTGCATGATAGACTATCAAATCAAATCTGACATATTGCATGTGCATCTCTTCCACTTAATCATAAAATTCAGATCTCTAAAGGACTTCTAAAGCATTTCCGAAAATATAAAGTATTTTATTTGCTTCAATCTCAGCATGACCACTTTGAACCAAGCTCTCTATAAATTAGATTATTAATAAAGAAAATTCAATATTAATTTCACTTACTATCCCCAAGATTTTACTTTGGTTTGTAGCCATTTTTCTTTGCATCAAGTCTCTCAATTTCCTTTTCCCACTCTCTTTGAATAATTTTGATAACGTTAGATTCAATTTTAGGTTTAGTTAAAGATGATTAAAGATTATTATTCGAGGTTTTCTGTTAAGTAGTTGATTACTCTGAACCTCTAGTGGGACTACGCTTATCAGTATTTGAAATCATACTTTTGTCCCCAGTTTACTTGTTCAAGATAGGAGTAGCTGGGTCTTTCTTAACTTAAACCTCTTCAGTTAATTGAATAGTAAACTTTTACAAATTTAAGAATAGCAGCTAAGGGAACTTTTCTCTTATGTTTTATTAGAACTTCATCTATTTCTCAATTGGATTGTTTTCAAGAGTTAAGTCTGTTAACGATGGTAATTCTTTAATACCCTCAATTGTTGTAATGTTATTGTTCGACAAATATAGCTTTTGTAAACTATTTAAGCTATTTAAGTCTTTAATTTAATTTATCTTATTCTTCCTCATGTTAAGCTCAACTAATGCCTTTAAACCGTTAAGATTATCAATTGTTTCAATTAAGTTGTTTGATAAATTAAGTACTCTTAAATTCACTAGCTTACTTAAGTTTTCAATTTTTGAGATTTTATTTTCATGTAAATCGAGCACATCTAAGTTCTTGAATGAATCAAGATTTTTAATGGATTCAATTTGATTCTTGCTTAGTATTAGGACTCTTAAATGTTCCACTGTTGAGAAGTTGGAAATTTCCTTGAGTTTGTTCATAGAAAGATCAAGGAAAGTAAGATTAGGTAAGGAGACTAAATTTTCAATTTTAACGATCTCATTGTTTTGCAAATTTAAATACTTAATTTTCTCCTCTCCCTCTAAAGAGGAATGTGCTTCAAATTTCTCTGATCTAAATTCATTTTCTCAACATTTTGCTCTCTTTCAGAAGGTCTGCGATAAATAATGATGATATTTGGAATTTGTGGGAGCTCAACATAGAGAGATAAAGTTTCTGATTCAATTAAAAATGTTAACTGAAAACCATATTAATTAATTGCATCTATTTTAACTTAATGTTAAGGATATTGCCATGTCTTAGCAAGTATCTATATCTCTCGTCTTTTTCTTCGTTAAGCAACCTCCTGATCATATTGGGATCTGGCTTAATTAGTTTCACACATTTCTGAAGTGCCTATGATCCCTTAATTCCTTAGATCTACATCATTCCGTTGTGTGCTAAAGCATTATTTCCAGCTACGCTTCCAATTGAGGTATTTCTCTGAGATCTGAAAGGAGAGAACTTTGTCGCTGTACTTGTCATTGCGAGATTTGTTGAGCCAGTACTTGCTGTATTTGCATTCATTTCATTTGAATAAATTATTTATAAAATTTACAAATGGATCTATCACAATGAATATGAATACTACATTATTCAATTTATAACAAGCAATTTCATTAGTACCGATCTTGCCTCCATGTAAAATTGATCGCCCTCCAACTGGCAAAGCCTCTGAGCTTTCCTTCTTAGTCCTGTCTGCTTCTTGGCTGCAAAGCCAATTCACTAACAATTTTCTCCTTAACATAAGCAGAAGAGCCCTCAATTGCACAATTTCTCATCAGCTTTAACCCCTGTTATTAGAGGTGGAGTCACAAAATTTCTTAAACATTTTATTGTTGATGATTAACGAGTTATACTCAAAATTAAATATTTATCAATTCACTGTTTAATACTAAAATCAAACCATCAATTTTAGTCGTGACGTAGACATATCTGAAGTGAGTTGACGAGGCAAGTCGTGAACTAGAAAACTCTGAAAAACCACCTCGCCCCCTATTCCACATCTCCCTGTAATCAAGATGCATGCGAGATAAGAGCCTAGCGAACTAGGAGTATCCCCGCAGAGCTCGCAGAGATCTGCTACCTGTAAACACATTTTATTGTTAAAATTCTATTAAAATAATTCTAACTATCATCTATCACAAATCAACTACTACTATTTCTATTAATCACTCTTTTAAATTAATAAGTTACCAACAGCTAGTTATTATCAATATCTGATTTCCCAAATCTGCTTAAAAGAAATATTATCTTTCTAATATACATATTTTTATGTATCATGAGTAAAATCAAATCCTTGTAAAGATGACATGGAATAATTAATTAAATTATATAATAAAGTCAATATGAGAGAGAATATTAAGGATTTTATTTTTAATTGTAGAAGAAGGTCTCTTAGACTTCCTACACTGATATTGCAGTATTTAAATATAAACATAAATATAATTTATGTTTAAATGTATTTGATATTCAGTCTAAACAATATTTTATTTATCTATACATTTTGATATCTATCTTTTCTCTTAATAAACTTATTTATTTTCCAATTATTAATATAACAAAAACAAAACAAAGTTTAGTTGTTTCCTTATAATTTCTTTATTAATATTAGTAGCTTTTTTTTATCTTATGTTAATATTGAATGTTATTAATTTGAATAGAATAGCTAAGACTATCTAGTCTTAGTAAAGCAGTCTCTTTAAGACTTATAAGTGGTTATTAAATTAAGTATTTAGATTTATAGTGGTATAGCATTTTATTTATTAAGTAAGATCTTTAACTTATTCATAATAATAATTAAACTAAGAATATTCTCTTGAATTGAAGTTTTATCAAAATTTCCAGTGAATATTACATAAAATTATATGTAAGTGATTTATTCAGGTGAAATCCAATCATAATCTAACTCATTAAATGGCAACATCTTCTTCGAAAAATGGATGTTAAAGCGCTTCTTAAGCTGTTAATCGTTTGGTGGGGTTAAATTCCAAACATTATTAAATTAAATCTTGCAAATGCTTTCCCCTATTCCTCCAGTCTAAGCGTCTAAAAGGTATTGGACCACTACCTACAATGAAAGAATAAATTTAGCAAATGTCACTTTTTATAAGATATTGGGAAACTAAGTTTTATATATAATAGGGCAGTTTTTATAAATTTTAGTTTTGATAATTTAATTAGATTGAAGGTTAAATATGAATACTAACCATATCTGTAATTTTAGTATTAAGTTGGTTTGTAGGCTGCGGCCAGTTCATATAAAACAAAATAATTTATCAAAAAAGAAAAATTTAGAATTCAATGCTAAAATTATGATCAATATCATTCAAATTTACTTTTTGCTCAAGCTTAATTTATATTTTGGCATTCGGATAACAAAAATCTAAGTCAATATGGGCAATTAAGTAACTTATATTCTATATTTTAAATTACCCTTTACTTTTATTTATATAAACTATATTTTAAAGGGCTTTAGCACAACTCCCAAAGCCCATATATCAATTTCTGGTCCAATATAATTACCCTATAAAAATGTTCTTAAAATAAGGAAAATGATTTATCCCAATTATAAAACGATCATTTCTATTTCAAATTAACTTACAGGAGAAATTTCTGGTGCTATATAACCCATAGTTCCACATTTTACTTCAACCAAAGATTTGCCTGTAGATTAATCAAGGATATGAGCAAGTCCAAAATCACATATTTTAATGCTATTGTACTCATCTTCTCTTTGCGAAGATTCCATCAATAAATTCTCCAATTAGTAATGTATTAATTATAATTATTGGGTGTTAAATTCTCTAAAAATCACAAATACTATATACTTTATAAATTTTTCCAATTTGATATCATGATGAATCACTCCTTGATTGTGAATATAACTTAAACCCTCTAGGGTGTCTTAAGCGTAAGATTACAATTTCTGAGTATTATTGATAGGAGTATGGCACTTTAAAACTCAAAAATTTAATTAAAAAGATTTTATTTAATAATGATGGATGGTAAATTATAAAAGTAATCTTATCATGTAATTCCCTCTTTCACTTAAACCTATAAAATATTGATTTCATATTTTCTCTATGTAAACTAAAAATTCCATACTTTATGACGAATAAACTTAATTTATAAGATAATTTTACTTCTAATATTTTTTGGGGGAGGTAGTCGGCTTTATCGCAATATTCCATATAGAGAATATAGTCTTGCTTCGTCTCCGTATAGTCAAATAATTTAACAATGTTTTCATGATGAAGTTGAGAGTGTAGAGCGCACTCCCTTATTGCAAAGTCATGTCCCTTCTAATCACATAATTTATCTTTTACGATTACTTTCTTAATCACATCCTAAAAATTATGAAATTAGTTTGGTTAGATATGAATGTGAATTTATATGATTGAGTCTATTCTAAATTATATCTGTTTTATGTAATCAAATGATTTAAATAAACACTTTTATGGAATAAAAATAAATAAAATATTATATTTCTAAATTTAAATTTTAATAATGCAGACGTCATCAGTTAAAGTTATAATTTGAAAAATGAGAAAAATTGCTTAAAACAACTTTAGGATAACATTTCCATTTTTTATTTTAGCTAATATGGATATAAATTGTATCGATTGGATTTGCCAAAACTTTTTCATTTAATTTATTCTATTTTATTAAAGAAGAATATAGTAGCCTAAAATTATTAAATTAGCATACCTTGAATGAATTATTTTATTAAAATAAAATCAAATTGAGGCAAAATTTTTATAAAAAGCAAAACATAAAAACACCACTTTTTATTATAATATTTTTTTCTCAATTATTCATAACTTCAATTTATTGACTTAATAAATTATAGGCTTTTTAATTTTTTTAACCATTTTATTTTAATTTATAGAATGTTTTTATTTATTCTTTATATCCCACTATGAATATTTTATTAAACTTACTCTATCATTTTGGATGTCCTTAGTAAGCAAAATCTTTGTAGAGCTTATGAGTTCATTATAGATAAGTTTATGTTCTACATATCTGTCCATAATCCCAATCTCTCTGGGGTTGAATTGAACTTACGATATTGGAAATAATCTCTATTTACATATTGAATCTTTCTAAATGAGATTTGATGAGATGTCTCCGGGGTATCCCCCATATTCCTTCTAATCAACTTATATCTGATACTTTTAGTCAATTTTTAAATAAAATATAGATCTTAAGATAAGAAATAAACATTACATTAAATCTCCAAAAAATCTCTTAAAAATACTTAAAAATGGTGTAATAAAGCGGATCTGTAATCCGAATATTTATTTTGTAAAATTTTTGATTAAAATTTTGCAATAAATAGCTTTAACGTAAATTTAATTTCATATATAAGAATTATATTTATAAACTACAAGCCTAATCAGCATATTAATTCAAATAAAGGAATGCAAATACAATGAATTAATTTGGAGATAATTTTAATCAATCAAAGAAGATTAAAGCATGATTTTATAACAAATAAGAAAGATAATATGTCTATAAATGAAATATCAGCATAAAATTTTTGATTTAAGAACTTAAATCAATGACTAAGAAATTAACGGAACAAGATTTTAAACCAATCTATAATTCTAAGATTCGATTAAAAATATTATTCTGTATTTTTTACACCTTTTATAGAGGATCTAAATTTTGATAAAAATTATAGCAATATTCTTTGATATTTTAAGTATAGATTAAAACTTAATATAATGCTACTTATTTCAAAATTAATTAGTAAATAATTGAGAGTTATTGCTGGCTAGATAGATATAGATCAGAATTTTTTTTATAATTCAAAAGGACTATCAGTTTTATATTAATGATTAAATATTAGATCTTCAATTTGAATGAAATGCAAGAGAAGTTTAATATAATGCTTCTTTATGTATATAATTAAAGATAATTTATTAGTCAACGAGTATGCTTGACCCATTTGTTTTTGAATCTGCAAGTGTGAAAGTGTTCATACTATTGATATTCTAAGAGTTATTGTTCTCTTATATGTATATTTGATGTTCTGGCTAGGCGGCTGACCCAGAATTTCTAGTAGGTAACTATTCAAGTGGGTTATTCAAAGAATGCATTTTATTTTATCGAAAATTTCTTTAAAAGCAATTTATTAGTAATAATTGTTCACTGTCTCTCAAGAGCTGTGTGAGAAATGTAAGTTAATAATTATAAATTTAATTTATTGAATTCATCAATATTACTTATTCATCACAAATTTCCTAAACACATCTATCATCATTAAAAGGTATATCCACAAATCTCATCTATGATAGATAGAATTAATTGAGATTCTTGAATATAATTTAATTTAATCTAGCAATTCTAGCAAGCGATTAATTTATCGCAATCACAAGTAATCTTAATTCGTCATTAAATCAAGATTAATTTGTATTAATAGCTTATTAATTATTAAAATGAAACCATAAATTACTTCAATCAAAGTTGATACTAATCAGAAGCAACTTGAAGACCTGAAGATGAATTAAAATACGAGGTCTTCAAATGGTTCTGTAGACAGATCTTCCAAAACAACGCCAGAAAAGCATTTAAAAACACAAAATTAAATATTTAGTTTTTTTTTACGTTGATTGACATATATTAGGCAAATATTTATTTGAGATTATTTTCTTTAATTAAAAATGCTTATGGCTAGATTGAAGTGATTTTTCAAAAATATTTCGATAAACGTTATTTGTGATATTTATTGCAATTATAATATCCAAATTTAATTTGGTTCATGCTTTTATGCTTATTTATTCACCATTAGTAAAGAACATACTTGGATAGAAGACAGTTTTAGTGCCTGAAATCAGCAAAGTCAGAAAAAAGAAGAAAATCACTAATTATAGTTTTTATCTACCACATAATTTGATCAAAATTTCCCCCATTTTATGTTCTTAATAAAATCTTAGGTCTTAAAGACATCAGAAAAACTCGTTATGGCTATAATGAATTCGTGGCAAGACCATCACTTCTAGATTAAATCTATCAGGATAGTTCAATCTCTCAATCCCCATTCAAGGGTGTCATGAGATGTTCCCTCTTTATCGCATTTATCTATGTAGTCAATGCAATAGCAGTAAGTTATATTATAATTTTTTGAGTTCATAAATTTGATGTGTGCTTATTCTCTTATTTTTTAATATCGTGTACTCTTTTTCTTACACATCTTTGATTATAGTACAGATTACAGATTAAGGCTGAGTTTATTTTAGATAAATGGTTCAACATGATAGTGGATAATATCTCAATCGGTATCGCATTTTGGATATTGGTATATCTTTGGACAAATATGTAAAATACCTACCTTATTATTGTTAAAATACATTTGAAATGGAAATTTTAGAGGAATGCAATAAAAGATTTGAAATTAATAATTATAACTGGCACTAATTTGTGAATCTTGTAATTGTAATTTGATTCAGTACACTTTTAATATTAAATCAAATTTAAATTATTAATTATGACCAAATCGTATAAATTGTACAATGTACAGTCCTTAGAAATATGTTTTTAAAATATTAAGGCGTACCTAATTTCTGTACAAATTGTACAATGTACAGTTTTGAGATATTAGTTTTTTTTAAAAGCATAATGTACAGAATGAAGTTTTATAGATTAGTAAATATGTAATTGTTAATTAAAAATTAAAATATGAATGTTTAAATGAGTGGAGGATATTTCGTTAAAACACATCTTCTTCTCAGATTCTCAATAATAAGATTACTCAATAAATGGAAAAAATGAATTAGCAATTAGGTGAGAGGGCCAATGAACGCCATTACTTTGTGCTTGAGATCGATTCAGACTAGGCAAAGGATACCCATACACGAGTAGTAGAAGAGATGTCCAAAGCTACAACAAGATTCAGCCATGCTCTGATCATTTAATCAACTGCCGAGAAGAAGATAAGACAATATCTCACAATTCACTTGAAGCAGGATGGTCTGGGCCTTACCAAGAACTACTTTAGCAAGTAGGAATACCTCGGACATTAGAAACTAACCAGCCTCCAGTTATCCTTCTCAGTTGTTGGCAAAGTATAAATCAGAAAGCTATTTGCTAATTACGATCAACTTACTCTTTAGTGTGGAGACGCTGAGCATTTTCGGGCATTTATTGATTTCTCAAAATTACAGGCACGAAATCAGGAGACCAGATAATCAGCTGCAAGAACATCTTCAAAGTCATAAGGCAGGATCTCTAGTACATTTAAGGAGCTATACAGGACTCAGCAAATAAACTCAGTTGCAGGAATGTACGAAAAGTATTAAGACGATTCTGAAATGTGCGAAAAGATTGTTAGAAACCATAAGACCCTCGCCACTTATCAAACCTTTGAACAGTAGATAATTTCAAAGCCAACTCCAAAATAAACAAAGTTCCAATCACTAGTTACCTTTCTCCAACGTGCAGATACGCAATCACCGCATTTACAAAGACTAGATCAAAACCTCCTGAAAGAAATGATGTACTACGACATCGTGGACAAGCTCTACCGAGTAATCTTCCGAAAATGCCAAGATAAAATAAATGTGGTGTGGCTCTATGGACATCCAAACACTGGGAAGACAACGATTGCGAAGTACCTTAGAAAGATCTTTATCACCGAGGACTTTAGGATACTTAATCGCAACTTTTGCGTGGACCCTAGCAAATAAACATCAGAACCGTAGATCGTGATCATGGACGAAATCAAGAGGGACCTATTTCACGACACAGAGAAGATAGACGACTTGAAGTGATTTTTCGAAGGTGAGGGGTATCCAGTAAATCTCAAGTACAAGAGCCCCATTGTGAGATTTGAGAAGTGCCAGGTGATAGCAATATCTAACCAGCTCCCATTTGACAGAATGAATGAGCTTGACCAAAAGTCATTCGAGACAAGGATAATGAAGGCCGAGTTCACAGGCTCAATGCAGAGACAGGATGAGAAGTTCCCTTTCAATGAGGTCGAGCTGGCCATCTACTTTCAATAACGACTGATCGAGGACGGGGACGAAGACTTACTGGTGGACGAGCCAACCGTTGCAGAAAACACTTATGTGGAGGAAGAAAATGCCAAGCCAAAGAGATTATGATGATTGAATAAGTACCACCATTTTACACGCGTATGTAATTATTAATAATCGTAAATAATAATAACTTATCTCAATCTATAAAACTTCATTCTGTACATTATGCTTTTAAAAAAAACTAATATCTCAAAACTGTACATTGTACAATTTGTACAGAAATTAGGTACGCCTTAATATTTTAAAAACATATTTCTAAGGACTGTACATTGTACAATTTATACGATTTGGTCATAATTAATAATTTAAATTTGATTTAATATTAAAAGTGTACTGAATCAAATTACAATTACAAGATTCACAAATTAGTGCCAGTTATAATTATTAATTTCAAATCTTTTATTGCATTCCTCTAAAATTTCCATTTCAAATGTATTTTAACAATAATGAATTTCTTCTTCTATAGCTAAATATGTATGTAATTTATTTTTTAACTTTTCCAATACTTTTAAAATTTATCAACTAATTTAATATGTTAACAAAATAAATATTGAAATATATAGCGCATTTGTCATGCATAAGTTGATATTGAAAGGGCTGCCCTTTAAATTAGCATAAACTATTGAATTCATATTTGAGTAAATTTTATTTTGCTACTTCCCCTACCGCATCTTTTACATGAAAGTTTTAATGAGTACCAAGGCATTTATGTACTTCCAAATCATCATACACTATTTCAAGGTAATTTTCTACACATTTTTGAATAAATTTTGAGTATGTGTGAGTCTTATTTATATGTATAGATGAACTCATATTTCAAGATGAACAGAGATTACAGGGAAAATTATCTTAAAGAATTATAGGAAGCTAAGGAAATAGAAAAAGAGGGAATAAAGAAGAAATTTGAATTTTCATCTTAATACCCAAACAATTTTAAATTTATAATCTCAGTTTATAATTATTTATAAGTAGGGTCTTTCTTAAAAATATAAGGTGAAATCTGCAAATATTATACAATGTAAACTTGAAAGACTTTAATGCCTATATGTTGCATCCAACACTTGTATATCAAGATCACTACCCAGTAAATGAAAAGAGATCCCTTAAAACTATCGGAATAAGAGCCATCATCCTTATCTTCAGCTTTGTAAAACAATAATATACTATCTCGAGAGATATTTGAATTATTACTTGTTTTTTTTAGTAATATATCTAAATTATAATGCCCTATGTCAAGAATTTTATGAAATTTAATGAGGCATCAAAGGAGACTGAAAAGAAAGAAAAGATTGTGGAAGCTGAGACCATAGAAGCCGAGAAGATTAGAGAAGTCGTTGCTGGTGAAGAAGCCATAGCCTCTGCTTCAGCTGCCGAAGCTACTGCTATCAAGGAAGATTGCGAGAAAGAACTTACTGAAGCTATGCCCATTCTTAAAGCAGCTGAGAAAGCTCTTCAATGTATCTTTATATTCATTATACTATAATAAAAACTACAAAAAAGCATGTTAGAATTTTCATATATTATTTTGGGTGATATTGATCAATAAAATAATGTATCACAAAGAATGATATCACATTCTTGAAAAAGCTACCACAGCCCCCTGAAGACGCTAAGATGGTGCTCTCAGCAGTTTGTGTGCTTATGGGTCTCAAACCAGATTCAAAGATGGATCCAAACACTCAAAAGAAGGTCTATGACTACTGGCCAGTCGCAGTAAAGATGATGAACTAAGACGCTTTCCTTAGGTCATATTTATTTTAATTGCTTTATTATTAAATCATAAATGGAGAAAATGCATTTTATGGTTATAAAATATATGAAGTTTATATTTTTTTTAAAATGTCACTTCAAGAATACGATAAAGAAAATATCGAGGAAGACAGAATCAAGAAGTTACAAGAATTCTTGAAAAACCCTAAATTCGAAATTAATCACTTGAATACTATTTCAGTTGTAGCTGCTAACTTGGGATCTTGGGTCATTGCTATGGATAAGTTCTATAATCCTAAAAATAAATATAAAACTTCATTTACTTCTCTACATAATAAAAATTCCACAATTAAATATAAAGAAATATTGAATGTCAACTTGATCGTTATGCCTAAGAAAATGAAGCTAGCTGAAGCATAGGGCAAATACGAAGAAGTCGCTGGTAAGCTCAGAATCAAGCAAGAAGAATTACGCATTGTCCAAGAGAAGGTCGATGGTTTGAAGGCAGATCTCAAAGCAACTAAGGACTACAAGCAGTAACTTGAAAGAGACGTGGCTGATTGCGAAGCTAAATTAGATAGAGCAACTAAGCTTATCGGAGGTCTCGGTGGAGAGAAGGCTCGTTGGAATGAACAAAGTGTTATTCTTGGAGGAGTCTACAAGAATCTTACTGGAGATGTACTCGTTGCATCAGGTATGATTGCTTACTTAGGTGCTTTCACCTCTGTATTCAGAGATCATTTAAGTGGTGAGTGGGTGCAATAGTGCATGGATAAGAAAATCCCCAATGCAATATTATAGTAGTCATAGACTTATATTTCCCTTTGATATAATTATGACAGCCCCTTATAGATTAAAACAAATGTTTGTTTTGCTTATGCTCTAAATAAAACATAAATATGCAGGTTCTTTCTCTTTACAAACCATCTTGGGTAACCCAGTCTTGATTAGAGAGTGGACTCTAGCTGGTCTCCCCTCAGATTCCTTCTCAGTTGAAAACGCTATCATTACTTAAAAAGCAAGAAGATGGCCACTTTTCATTGATCCTCAAGGTCAAGCCAATAAGTGGATCAGAAATATGGAAAAGAAGAGAGAAATGAAAATCATGAAATTCTCTGATGGTAACTACCTTAAGATTCTTGAGAACTGTAAATGTTGTAATTTAGTTTTGGGATATTTTTAACAACCATTTGGATATTTGGAATAAACTGTATATATTTTTATAAACTGTATCAGAGTAGGATACCCAGTACTTATGGAAAATGTGTATGAAGAATTAGACCCAGCAATTGAACCCTTATTGCAGAAGCAAATCTTCAAGAAAGGAAACTCCCTTAACATCAGACTTGGAGATACAACTATCGAGTACTAAATAAACAATAAAATTTATATTTTTAATTTACATATTTTTGCATTAATTTCCTCCCCCTCTCTCCTATGTCATAAAAAAATAAAATAATTTAAATAAAAATTATAGACACTTTAATTATAATTACGTATTTGTTTGTACATATGATTCGATTTCTATATCTATTTTAATTTGTAATATAAATTTTAGTAAACATATTATAAATGTCTTTAACCAAAAGAGACCACACTCCTACTTTAAATAAATCACATATTTTACTCGATTAATAGTAGAAAATAAAACAAAACTTATTCTTACCAATACTTAAGAGCAGGAATAATAATAGTAATAATAGTGGGGTGTTGTTAGTTCACTCAAAGACTAGCAATATGGTTGATAATTTTAATTATAGTAGACTAGATGAAAGTATAGAATAATATATAAATTTATATATAAGGGATTACACTTTATAGTATAACAATAGGAAAAAGATATAAAAAATAAATTAAAGATTTATGATCAAATTAAGTATGTCAAACAATAACAGCAGTATATCACCTCAAAGAAATCATAAACCAAATGAAACGTATATAATGAGTGGAAGTAACTTAAATAATTATTAAGATAGACATTCATAAATTAACTCCTCAAAGCTGCATTTAAAATGGTACTGAATTACTTCAATTGATTAATCTATATATAATTTTTTAATTCAAGTTTACGACCTATATATCAACAAGGCAGCACTAATTCTTAATAAAATTAATTTCAAATGCCCACGAATACAAACATAACTTCTTATTAAAGTTCGATCTATAATAAAATTGATAATTCTGCTAACTATAATTCGTAGCAACATTAACATTACTCAAATAACCTAGGATTGATCAAGAAAAGTCAAAGATATATGTGGTATTTAGTATTAAATAAACAAAATTACTTAGATGTATGAAATTGATTTCATTTTTATATATATTTAAGATAGATAAGTCAGAGAAGGAATAGCAAATCTCAAATTCCAGAAAACCTTATCTCATTAAATTCAAAATTTATATTAGAACCAATAAAAATTATAGCAAAAAGATCTAATTAAAAGACTAATACATCAAGGAACTAAGGGGATTAAAGTTTCTAATAATAGTACAATATGACTGTTCCATACCCAGATTAATAGAACTATGAGATTATTTAATATATCTTTAATTAAAAGTTTAATATATCTTTAATTAAAAGTTACTCAGTTTTTATCATATTATTTTACTACACATTTATAATAAATAATGAGACAAATTTAGAAATGCTTAACAATTCAAGATTATAGAATTAGGATCATCAAAATAATAGCTACTAAATTGTGATAAAAAGCTCATCACCTCGAAATAATAAAAAGTTTAATATAAACATAGCAAATAGATAAAATATTAAGAATAAACAGAGAAAGTAACTTTTGGACAGTTTACTATCTAAGAATTGTATTGATAAATTAAAGGAAAATATATAAAAATTTAGATTAATTCATTGTAAAAATGAGAAATTCAGTTGTTTACATTTTACCCTTTTTTAGAGTAACTTTTAATTGTAAATTAATTGAAAATAAATTTAAATTATTGAGGAATATTTGGAATTTTTATGTTTAAATATTTTAACTTTTTAATTATATTACTAAATTAAAGCCTATTTATTTTTTCAGCTGGAAAAGATTCAAATTGCATTAATTATTTCCTGCAAGCTATATAAATTATTTCTCCTCGTACACTCATTTCTCAATTAATGCATTTATAATTATGATTCTATAATACTACTTCTAATACTGTTGATGTGCAACAAATCAAATTGTTTTCCAATTAATTAATAAAAGAAAAATATAATGACAAAGGATTGTTCCTGGATACTTTAGATATCTAAGACCCTGATAAATTAGCTGATCAAACCTAAATATAAATTCAAGAGAATATCAATATTTCTCAATTAGAATAAAAAGATACAACACTTATAACTGAAATATAAAGTTTCCTGAATAGTGAAATTATGGTAACCCCCAAAGTATAATTAACAGCTAGGCATAATAATATCACATAAAGCCACTTTGATTAATAGAATGAATCAATGCAATTGTAAGCAAAATCTCAAATTAATATATAAAATAAAAATGCTCAAAGATTAAAGCCAATCAAAGAGATTAATTTTCAGCCAATTCTCAGTAATTCATAGTTAAAACGACATCAATAAAGTTAAAGTAAAACTCAAATGGAAAATTAATCAGAATTTACAAATAAATTAGATACTATTCAAGAATTTCAAACGATTTAAGCGCTATAATAACAAAATAATTCAAGTAGAAACATATTTGAGGGGGGTTATATGAATTAGCAACAATTTTCTCAAAAATCAGTGATGATTAATAATAATTAATAATACTAGAGTTTGGGTTTGACAATCAGAAATTTCAAACATCTAAAAACTGAGATTAAAATCATGAATGATGAAGATAACTCAATTGATTAATTATCTCACAGAAATGATAAATCTTTGTAAAACTTAAATACATAGGGCTGCAATAGAAATCTATTGAGTATCTAATCTAAAAGTGAAATTAGGCTAACAGATAGAATAATGCAGAATCATTAAGTTAAGA
This sequence comes from Oxytricha trifallax, assembly GCA_000711775.1. Classification (NCBI taxonomy): domain Eukaryota; phylum Ciliophora; class Spirotrichea; order Sporadotrichida; family Oxytrichidae; genus Oxytricha; species Oxytricha trifallax. The sequence goes on from ARYC01002620.1 coordinate 64,727, forward strand.
TAGTTGATTAAAATTAAGAAGTGTAAAGAGAGAGAAGTTAGATATTTGATTAACCATAGGTAAATATCAAAATGTCTTAATTAAATCTTAAACCTGTTTTAAAGATACCTATTACTCTTAGAGAAACTGCATATAATTTTTTCTTAAATAATAAATGAATTGACGATGTTTAATTAAACTTTTCAAAAGAAGAAGAAGCAATCTCAAGCTATTAAAGATATGATAAAGTAAATCAGAGATATGGAGTTCAAAATCAAAGAAGCAAAAAAGAGAAACATTTTGCTCTAAGATAAAAACAATCATAAGCAATAGGAAATTTATCAAGACCTAAAAAGAATGAAACTTCTAAAAGAAAAACCATAGACCTTGATAGAGGAATTTTCCAAAAACCATCTATCGAGGAGCTAACTTTCAAAAATATACTCTTCAAGACAGTAATTTAAGCATTCAATCACAGAAATATAAGATAGCAACCTATTAAGTTATGCTCCCAAAATCAATGAGAAATCTTTCTTGAGACTAGATTCAAGCATGTTAAACTTAAACTCTTCTTATTAATAGACTCCTCAAACCCTGAATATAAACTCTTCAAGAAGTATAATAAACAATCACAGATAGAATAAGTTCTTGTTTTCTTAAGATTCACATGTTCAAATTATACCAAATATACACATCAATAACGATCTTAATATGCCTATTGAAGATAAATTTAGGCAAACCATTCGAATTGCTTAAATGTATGAATATTATTACACAGAGCGTATGCGAAGTGAAGCTGACAAAGCTAAATAGCGAAAGTTTGAGGTATTGGTTATAATAATTTAAATTGTATATAATGTTTGTTACACTTTTGTAACAAAGAATCTGATGAGATGGTTATAGATATAATCAAAGAAGACAACTTAGAATTAAAAAAAGTCATTGCATGTTATTAATAGATTTATGCTTAACTGTCCGAAGTAATGAAAAATAGGGATAAGCAGGACACAGAATTTATCACCAATAAAAACATCATGTAAAGTTAGAGAGCATTATTAACAGAGTCAAGAGATAGTTATAGCAGTAGCTTGAGAGAATCTAAGGAATCATTTTAGGTAGTCAAATATTATTTTTGCTTTAATTTTTTATAGATTAAAAACAGAATGAGCAAATAAATGAGAAAAGAAAGAGATTTAAGGGATTAATAAAATATGAACTTAATACTAAATTCTATCGATAAACTAAAATAAAATAAATCTGCAAATTTATTAGACATACATGAGGCAATTATCAAGTAATATTTTCTGAAAATATTTTTATTTCAATATAGTTTGCTGTCAAGTGTACTTTAGTAACATAACTTTGCAATAATAAATCTTCAAAAATAAATTCTTAAAAAATACTTAAACGTTCCTTATAAAAACTCAAACATTTTCCAATAAAAAGCAATATTCTTGCATGACATGTCAGAATTGTAAATATTCTAGTTAAGTAATAAACCTTTTCCCTAAAAAATAATACCAAAAAGCTTTTAAGATTTTGAGAGAGATATACATTAAAATGATATTGGGTTTCTGAAAATTATTAAGGATTTTGAAAACAAGCCTCTTTTTGCAATATAAGGGTTAATAGATCAAAGAAATGGTGTGTAAATATAGAGCAGTTATTATGAATAGCAGTACGAAAAAACTTTAATTGATTTGACTTGTACAATGTTTGAACTTATCATTAATCAATACTTGATAGATCACAAAGTTCTTATTTAAGAAAGTAAAATTATTGGTAAGTTATTGACAGATTAAATGCTCAAATAAATTTATGTTTCAAATTTTACAACAATTTACTTAAACTTTGTTTTGCGATTATAGAGATACTATCAATTTGCAATACTATTTTGAATCAAAAGTCTCATAAAGATGCAATAAGCATGATAATGAAAGTGTTACCGCCACTCTTAGGCTACAAATACTGTTGTGCTTTCCTCTATGATCCTTAAAGTAATTTTTCTTAACAAAAACATCTCATAGTCTTTTCATACAATTTCTATAGACAACGACATATTTACTATCTCAAGCTTTCAAACGAAATAAAAATCAATGAAACCAAACTAAACTCTCTCTATCTCAGACTAATCCCCTTGGATCCGCTTTCCCAAAACTTTAGGCCTAACAGGTCTCGCTTTGACTCAAAACTTAATTATTTACTCAAATGATGTGAAGCATGATAATCCCTTTTTCAATAACAACTTGGATAACTTAATTGAAGTGAAAAACATAAAACATTTTGTAGCTTTTGAAATTGGCTTACCCTCAGATGAAACTGCTCAAAATACAAGTAGTGAATATACTAAAGTTGGGGTCATCTAGTTATTCAATAAAATTAATCAGGATTTGATAAATGCAGAAGATATGGTAAGTTTTATAAATTTCATTCAAAGTCATATCCTATCTGTAGAATACTGTCAATATAAAATCTTGTAAATGTTAAAATACATAAACTATTATTCTCATTTTATACCTCAATGTGAATATATACATTATTAAGCATTTTTCAATTTAATTTTAATAAATGCGCTTCGATTATTCCTTGCTACAGCTTTAGACTCAATAACTATACTCAACTATACAGTAAAAGTGACTGTAAGTGTGACCTAAGAACTAAATAAAATAGTGGAGACTTTGGCTATGAGAGATGAAAAGCGTATGACTGGAAAGATGTCACTTGAGATGCTTGAAAAGAATCTCAACAACATGTATTTTTTAATTAAGTTTTTAGTTATATTTAAATAATTAAAAAATATTATGAAATAAAGTATTTCACTCTTGGATACATGCTAAGAACTAAGAAATGAAGAATTTGCTTTTAAATATAATTATTCAAGTCTATATTAATAATAAAAATGATCCAATATTAACGAAAAAATAATCAAATTATTTTTAACATTCTTCCCAGATAAGTATTAATGAAATATAATATATAAATTTCAGCTTAATTGGCAGATTTTATTATAAATTGAAATGAAATTCACTTGACGTGATATAAATATTTTTATTATTATAATCCAAGCATTCAAAACCCCAAAACCCCTTAATGAGGTTTATAAGTGCTTTGATTTGTAGGGAATTTGTTAGGGGTTGGGGTTATTAATAGGTTTTAATGTGAAATTTACAGTAAATGAATTTAATTTAATCACTCAAAATGCACTTTTGGATCATGTGGGAGAGGTCGGAAGTTTATCTTACTAAACCACAACTCTATCTGCTCCATTGATATGTCTGATCTTGAGTTTGGTTTAATTATTATTGACTCTGCCATTTGTTTCATTGATTGAGATACTCTTGTTTTGTCAATAAATTACTTTATTCTTTGTTTAGCATCCTTCTCGCATCTTGTAGAGTAGTATTCATTGCGAGGCATATCACACTCTATTATTATTGCTGCTAAAGCCCACACATCCCACTAAAAGTCTCCATCTTCCAGTCTTCTCTTTCTGGATAGTACCCTTGCGTTCCCAATACAGTTCCAAGCCTTGATACTTCCACTCTATAGGCTCTGTTGAAATCGATTATTGCTACTATTACAGGTGAGAAGTTTATAATTATATTTTCTGGCTTCAAATCTCTGTGAAAAAACCCTAACTTATGAAGCTCTTTAATACCTTATACGGTCTGAGTTCCTATTTATCCAAGTTACTTATGATTCCTTTGATCAGTTATGAAATCTCTAAGGGTCATTTCATAGAGTGGAAGTCTGAAAGCAACATGATCCTTGGCAAGGAGAACAGCATCTAGCTTGATTAAGTAACTACACTCTTTTAACTTTGCTTGAGTGAGAACTTGATACTCATTTGTAAACTCCATCTAATATTTATCATCACTTAAGAGATAGTTGAAGGGATACCTTGTATGAGTATTGATGATAATTGATAACTTTCTTATCAAAGGAGTCTTCTAATATTAGGTATCTTTAAAGAGAAGTATCTAGGTCAATTTAAGCAAGAACCGGTATTTTCTTGTATTGAATCTTGATCATAATTTTTGTTATTTCATAGGTCAGTTGGTTGCGTGCCTTCCTAACGTACTCTAACTCTCTTGCTGATTCAGGCACTACGACCTTAGAATATTCCCTCGCTTTTCTTTTGTTGAGAAGCTTCAGCTCAACTTCATGATTCTCAACCTCTATATCTTTCTTGCGAGCTTTTAATAGATGCTTCTTCAAGTCTCTTGTATGAGAGTATTGCTTATGGCACTCAAAGCAGTCATACTTTCCATCTATTTTATCATGCTTTAAGTATACAGTGGGCTTGGCTTCTCTATGCTCTTTCTTATGTCTGTACCAGCTTGATTTATGAGCAAAATCTCTTTCACATAGCTCACAAAAATAGACTTCAGCTTCTTCAGTTTGTATAGGAATTTCATTAATACCTTTCTCCTCCTCTCTGACTCCCACACACTTATTTGCCATTTATTTTCTATTATTAATTTCTATTTTAATAACAGAGACCTCAAGTGATAGCTCTGATAGTTCCTTATAAGAGTTCATCTCACAGCTATCACACTTTTTATTGCTGCCAAAGGTAAGTCTCATTTAGTTTGATGGAAGTGCTGTTGTTTTTCTAAAATGTTAGCGCTCATATTTAAATTTGAATTTAAAATTATAAAACTGCCTCTATAACTGAGAGCTTATATGAGAGCTTTGCAAGCCTATAAGTTTCAAGGAAAATTTTTAGAATATTAGAGAAGAATTATGAGTGTTAAGAGACGATCCAGCTCTAAATATGGGTGAGGAAGTAACCATTATTTCTATCAATAATAAGTTGATTTCAGCACGTACCGATTTAGGAGGTGCACCTAATTAAGTACGTACTGCTTTAGGAGTTATTTTGTGAATTTATGATTAAATTTAGGGTGCTCCTAATTAAGTACTACCTTTTATTAATGCTCCTAATTGAGTACTAGCATTTTAGGAGGTGTTCCTAATTAAGTAGTACGTACCAATTTAAATTAAAAAATATGGAACTTTAACAATAGAAATTGATATCAATCTCTCAAGTTTGAAACCAGTTCTCAAAACCTTCTCCATATCCTTCTAAGAGGTTGACCTCCTATAGGATGCCCATATTTAATAGTAAGTTTTACAGAGGTATACAATTGAAATCAATAAACTTAAATTCGAATATCATTTTTTAGATCTGTAAACAAGATGGAGTCAAAGAATGATGTAATGAAAAGAGTGCAAGCACAAGAATTGATTCAGAGATTTAGAAGCAAGGAGGATTTGCACCGCTACTTGGTGCAGCAAGGTAATAAACTCATAGTTGCTATGTTTGATTATGTAGTTGGTTTGTTCTTGCCAACGATGGAAGGTACCAAAATTTCATTTCTAGGGCGATACTCTGCGAAGAGAAGAAAGCATTGAAAACTTAAGATGTAAAGTTTGCAGAGATTCCAAACTATCCAGAAATCTCAGTGACTAACTTATATAATGGTGCTATGAATGACCCAGAGGTTTCGCAGTACTACCTACTAAGAAGCAGTTGTCAAATAAACAACCTGAAAGAAACTATTTCTTTGGCATACTTGCAACAATTAAAGGTGATTACTTGAAAGAAATTATTCAAGAATCTCATAAGAAAAGGTACAGCATCTCTTCAGAAGATAAGGACAAACAAGGAATCAAGATAAGTGAGAGCTGGTATCAGAGCTGCAGAAGCACCCTTATATTTCAAGTAAGATTTTTTAGCTTAACCCTTTAGAAAAATCTGGTACTGGCATCTTCTTGATAAAGAAATAGAGCAAGCTTCACAGAGAGCGAAAGTCGCAGACAAAGTATGAAGTCAGCAAGAGACTTTATTCAAATATTCAGCCACCAGAGTCAATGAACATAGATGCTGGAGCTGGCAGTAAGAGAAGAAACTTAGGTGGAGGGAAGTAAGAAATAGAAGAAAAGAAAGAGAAGCCAGCTCCCTCTAAAGAATTTTAAATGTGACTTATATATTCATTAACTTAACTAAAAAACTTATTTATATACATTCGCTCTCCCTTCTTTAGCACACTTTTAAGCCAACAAATTATCTACTCTCTTCGCTGAGCTTTTAATAAAGTCTACTGTATCGATAGGTAGGTCATGCATCAAGTGATATAGCAGCAGTTTCTTGTAATGAACTTTTAATATTCCCCAGTAGAACTCAATTCCATTAAACTATGGACTGTAAGGTACGTTGAACACTGGCGTTATTCTAAGTTGTTCATAACTCTTCCTTGTTTCTTTGGTCTTATGAACAGAAAGATTATCAACGAATAGTATAATCTCTTATTCAGGGTACTTCTCTCTCAGCTGTTCTAAGAACTTTATATACTACTCTGTCTTAATAGAGCGAGGATGAATAAGATAAGTTTCTAAACCAGTATCCTCGCTAATTCCTCCAAGAATAGCCATTGTTTATACCTTGACTTTCTAGTCATATACTTCTATGTTGCTATGCCTCTTATACCAAGACTTCTAGATGAAAGTGTTGAATGTAAACACAGCCTCGTCAGCATGGATAAACTTAATATTATTCAATTAGGCTCTCTGCATTTAATTATAAATATAATTTAAGTTGTTGTTGTAAAATGGCAGAGTGAAATCAATTACTCTTTTGATACGATTTACACCTTTGTAAGAGATACCGTTTCGTTTATAAATGTTTGCAACAGACTATGCAGAGATCTTCAACTCAGGGAACTGGCGATGAAACATAATAGCTCGTTAGTCGAGAGAGAAGTGAGCCCAATACTTCAAAGTTTTTTCATTAATAAGATAGTCAATATGCTTCTATAGAAACTTAGACTTCCTCTTAGGCTAAGAATTCAGCTATTATTGCTTTAATTACACAGCTTTCAAGCAGTGAGAACGAACAGTTGAGGGACTACGCTTTAAGAGCAGTGCAATAGACTTATAGTTCAGTACTGGTTTGAGTTATTCACTATACATATCACATCCATAACGCAGTTTAAACACTAAATCTATATACTCTTCATCATAAATAGACCCCAAAAGCTTGTAATTTTTGTCTCGCATTTAATTAATAACCCCAACCCCTAACAAATTCCCTACAAATCAAAGCACTTATAAACCTCATTAAGGGGTTTTGGGGTTTTGATTCTATTATAAGGAACTTCACTATTTAAAAATGGAATCTTAAGCCGACAATAAGCAATAAGCTGACAAAAACTAACAAAATAACGATTAGATAGCTAAATAAGATCAAAATTAGGAAGAGCTATAGAAACTGTTATTGATTAATTAAATTTAATAAAAATATAGATAAAATCATATGTAAATTACTTTATTTTTTAGGTATAGAAAATTTGAACTTGGAAGAGAACAAAGTTGAAGAATAAATTTAGAAATAAAGAAGAGAATTGCCTTACATGCATAAAGTAGGATTCGCTTATGACAATTATAATTATATGAAACAATTTTACTTTTTATATTAAATCTAAAACACTAGATATATCATTAATTTGTATATTATATTATAATTAAACTGTTATACATGCTGCTTCATGAGAATCATAAATACTCTCACCCAGAGAGACCTTCAAGAATTATGGCAATTTACTAAAACTTAGAGAAAGTGAAGTTACTGCCAGAATTAGAGAGAATCAATTTCGAGCCAGTTAACAAGAGACACTTGTTGAGAGTTCATGATGAGCACCTCATAGATAGAGTAGACGACAGTATCTACAATTCAAACTAAAAATTATTTGAAAATTTTAATTTAAATACAAATCAGAGTGAAAGAGTAATTTAATGAAATTGTTAGAATTTTTAAATGCTAAGGCACTTTTTGAAGGCAAGCAAATATTGAAGGTACGAGGGGAAACTAAATATATGGATGAGAGTTATGATGTTTATGCAAACCTATATACCAAAGAATGCCTTTTTAGATCACTTATATTTTTAATCTTCCTATCATTTATGATATGATTTATAGGGGGAGAAATGAAAAATTTCTTTTACATTAAGGGATATAAAATTGATGCGCTTATCTAGCTGCTGGTGCTAGTGTGGCAAGTTGTGATGCTGTGTTTTCTGAAGTGCCCAAAGTAGACTCAGTTTTCGCAGCAATCAGACCACCTGGGCATCATGCAAGCTGTGAAAAAATGGCTGGATTTTGTCTTTTCAATAATTCTCTATAATAAATTGTGTTTATAGTAATTTAGATTTGTACAAGAATTGATGCTTCTTTTTAAATTAATAGAATTAACACCTATATAATTTGATTTAATGCTGCTGTAGCTGCTAGGTCAATTCAAGTAGATCATAATATTAAGAAAGTTTGCATATTCGACTGGGACATTCATGTTGGAGACGGCACTTCGCAAATCTTTTACGAAGACGACTCTATATTGTACATCTCTTTGCACAGATATGACGATGGCATGTTTTACCCTGGGAAGGCTGGATCTTATGAATTAATAGGAAAAGATGCTGGCAAGGGTTACAATATTCACTTGTATAGCTTTTAAAACACTAAATTATAATTTATTAGTGTAAATATTCACTACGCTTTCAATTCATATTCAGCAAAAGAAGTTTCAGATAAAGAGTACGCTTATGCCTGCCAGAATTTACTGTTCCCCATTATTTAGGAGTTCGAACCTGAAGCTATATTGATTTCATGCGGATTTGACAGTGCCAAGGGAGACCCACTTGGGCAAATTGGAGTCACTCCTTATGGCTATGCTTGGATGACATATGGATTGATGCAGATAAACTTCATCCTTTCTTGAATATTATAACTAATATTCTTTTACTTTATTGTTGCCATAAATAGGGAGTTTATGTCCTAAGATAGTGGTGCTTTTAGAAGGAGGTTACAACTTAGACGCCCTTGCAAATAGCAGTGAAGCTGTTATAAGAACCTTGAAAATAGATCCTAAGAGTAACGATGATGAAGATTTCAACGAATACTCAAAGTCAAAGTTAAACCAACCATTATAATGGTTTAATATTCAAACTTAGATATTTTAAGAGTGTAGACTTTAATTTATAACTCATAAAGAATTTGGACAGTTAAGCATGGAAAAGCCAATTAGAGAGTTCACTAATGTTTATAACAAGCTTTTGCCCTTGCTCAAGCCTTACTGGAAATGCTTGTAAGGAAGAGAATGAAAATAATAAAATTGATAGATTATTAAGTAATATATTTAGATTTATTTTTATCAAGATTAAGAAATAAATGGTTTATTTTTAAGGCTATATTTATACCAATAAAATTTATAATTGAAATTATTTATATATCCTTAAATATTTGATTATATATATATTTGAAAGTTATTAAAAAAATTCTTTATTCAATAATTTTCTTAATTTTATATAGTGATTTGAAATTTTTTTAACTTTTTTTATTGATAAACTTTAAAATATATTTTTTTAATAGCTTTAAATTTTTTAGAATAGTCATGTAATAAACAACTCTTTTATTTATAATACTTTTTAAACTAACTTAAAAAAATTATGCAAAATTATAAAAATAAGTAAAACAAAGCAAAAGAAAAAAAATACTATTTGAATAACCAAAGGTTCCCTTTATTTTATAATAACTCTTATCATTAAACTTTACATAAAAATAAATCAATCACTCTTTTATTCTTTTGGCTTCTAGTTAGAAGAGTTATTTGATTGATTTTAATTGGTAACTTTATTTATTCTTAGATTTTATGTTTATATAAACTAACTTCCTGATCTCAATTATTTAAGAAGATTTAAAAGTCTCTATATTTTATTACATAAATAAAATGAATTTATTGTTTAAACATTTATGATATCTCAATCTTTGAGAAAAATCTACCACATTGCTATTAGATTACTTTTGTTTACTACTGCTGTTCCCGAACTTATTTTGACCATAGTCACTTTTTTTCTTGACTTGACTTGAATTGTTGATCTGCATTGAAGATTTTTGAGACTTTTAACTTATCATCTAACCGTTACTCTAGATTTTCCCTTCCTCTTCCAAACTTAAACTATTATCTTATGAAATGTTTTTAGGCTAATCTTTATGATGTTGTCCGACGACGACGCTTTAAATATGCTGTCTCTATACGTTGGAAGCGTAAATCTAGTGTACTTTAGACATCTCATCGAAGTCATCCTAAGCAAAGGACATTGACATGTTTTCAGTAGTTTGCTCGCCAATCCCCTAGCTCTATTCTGATGGGTATAATTAAACTTTGAGAGGTTGATTGTCCAGAGAAAAATCATTAAAGCTGTTCAACTTTTCATTTTTCATTAATTTAGTAGAAGTTTAGTTGTTCTTAATTTCAACTTTTTTCTATCGATTAAGCTAAACTTATGGTGAGACATTGCTTGAATTGAAAGAGCTACTACCGTTATTAATGTGAGAAGTATTTGGTGAAATAGCCTTGGATTTAGTCACATTCTTTCTTGGATGCGGATATTTTACCTGTTTTACACCATTAATATTTTGAGTTTGTAGAAAGTAGTTCTTTGGAGAGAGCGATTAAAAATGTCTCACATTTGCAGTTTTAACACCAGATTTGACTAAAGAGTTTAAATTTAGATTGTTTAATTATAACTGTGTGCTGCTTGCTTAGATACGAAACTGCTAGTTACTATTGATATGAGGTGGACTTGGCATCTTATTATTTTACAATTTATTCATGAGTTTTGGCCCTATGCTTGTTCTTGAGCTTTCATAATTCTAAACAAAGTTTTTGTCTTAAGCTTTCTTAGGTTGAGCTTTGAATAGAAAGTATTAATTGCTTTCATCGTTACTACTATCTCTACTTTTCTTCCTAGTCAAATTCGATTACTTTCTTAAATTGTCTTGACTAGAAACTTGCTTTAAAAGTCTAGGTGGACTTTTACTTATCGTTTAATTATTACTAATGTTTTACTTTGGCTAATCAGGAGATCTTCTATGCTTATGTAAATTATTCTTGAACTTTGAAACTCTTGCCTTATTTGCAGAGCCATTATTAGATTAAATCATAGAAAAACGATCTTTCTTATACTTCCTAATAGTATTCTAAATCTCAGTTTTGATATCTCTTAAATCAGATGATAAAAAAGGAGTCTCTTGTACTAGGTACTTATTGTTTACTGTTATCAACCAAATTTTTTGTGTTTTATTATTAGTCATAAATCTATCTACATTTCTCTAGTGAAACTATTTTACTATTTTCATCAATTAAGTGTTGAATTTTTTGAATAATCATAAGCTACTTATCTAACTTTTAAGAACCTTTAAATTTGCACACATAAATACATTTAAATTTAATTTATTAAAAACCTGACATTTCTTAAAACTCTTTTCCCATTTCTATAAGGCTTTCCAATGAAGATTAAAAGACAAGGGTCTAAAAGAAATCAGTGTAAAATATTTAATCATCTTCCGAGGTAATGTTCTATTGTATATAATTAATTGAATCAAACTCATTAAATATATAGTATCGTTCAATGTCTCTGCTAATTCTTTCAAGATAGTTATAAAATATCTAGAATAACATCATTCTTTAAGAGTATTGTGGAATTATAGTCCATGATTTTTAAATATTTTCCAAACTTTTTATTAGATACTTAGACTTTGATAACTATTTCGGCTTTCCAATCATAAACATATTTTCATCTACATAAAATGCTAGAACTTAAGAATCTAGTTCAAATTGTCTTAATTAATGAATAGATATTTCACTATCCCAGATTTATTTCTAGACTCCTATAATATAAGGTACAGGAGCATCGAGGTATTCTATATATTAGATTTTATTGATGGTATAATCGAATACGAAGAAGTGTTCAAAGGTTTTAGAATTGCTAAAAAACTATCTATCAAAAGTGATATAGTACTTGTATCATTTGCTATTATTATGAGCCTTTTGTCAAGCAGCAAAGAATGAAAAATTAAGGATAGATTTAATGGATTTACCTTTTCCATTAATAATTCAAGTGAACTTAATATACCATTATTTATAGTTTACTTAGTAAATGCTGTTTCTTTCAAAAGTGTTTATATCGATGAGAGATTTACCTTTGATAATATCGAAATTTTTTCATCATCTTTAAGTTATAAGTTTGAATACTTTTTTAATGAACCAGTCTGAAAGATATCAAAGTAAACAAACAGAGGAAATTTAATCCTCTCAAACATTTCTTAAAAGCAACTTAATTAGTTTGATGCAGTTGGCTTTATATTTTCCGCTAAGAAACATAATAAAGCTCTGTAAGTTTCTGTATTTTAAATACTACTATTTATTGTTAGTACCATATCAATTTAATAATACCAATTTGAAACACAGTCTTGTTTAAAACTAAAAGTACACAATAGCGAATTCATGAAATACCTACTTCCATCCTCTTTCGTCAAAGTGAATGTATGAAACTTTTAACTAAACTCACTTGATTATTTTTATTTAATGAACAGTTCTGCTAAGCTTAGTTTCAATATCGATAAATAAGATTATTCATCTTCTGCTTAATTTGTCGATTGAGGATGCTTAAACAAAATCTAAGGTTAGTATTATCCGATTTATATTGGAATGATTGAATTATTAAGCTTATCTTCATCAGAGAGCACAATTACTTCCTTTAAGCATTCAGGACCAAACAAATGAAAAAACTCCATTACTCAAATTTAAAGTGATTTATTTACAAATTAATTAAATTCTCTAAATTTAAACATTGATTTTAGAGTTAATAATTAAGTATAAATAACCTTCTCAAGACCTAGGAAAATATGGATGTATGGCTTAAAGTATAATCAGTTTGGCTATATCTCGAACCAGTTTTCTCGTCAGAAGATATTATGAAGCAAATGCCAGTTGAAGGTACAAAGTTTAGAGAAGTCGATCGTGCTTGGAGATCTCTTATGAATCGCATTTCAGATAATCCCAAAGCTCTTGATGTCATTTAAATTGAAGAACTTGGAGACATTTTGAAAGAATGTCATGCAAAATTGGAATAAGTCTAAAAGGGTCTAAATGATTATCTAGAGAGCAAGAGAAACCTTTTCCCAAGATTTTATTTCCTGTCAAACGACGAGTTACTTGAAATTTTGTCAGAAACTAAGGAGCCTTTAAGAGTTTAGCCTCATTTAAAGAAGTGTTTCGAAGGTATTGCTGCTCTTGAATTCGATGAAGAGAAAAAGATTCATGCAATGTACTCTTCAGAAGGTGAATAGGTACCATTCACTAGAATTATTGATCCCATAGCCAGTAAAGGTTAAGTGGAAGATTGGCTAAGACAGGTCGAAGAAGTCATGCTTAAAAGTGTCAAAGAAATTGTAGAGAAAGCACTTCAAGATTACTCTAAAAAAGATAGAGAAAAGTGGGTTACCAGTTGGTAAGGTCAAGCAGTTCTTGCTGTTGATATGATGTTTTGGACTAGTCAAGCTGAAGAAGCTATGAAAAAGAGTGGAGTCGCTGGTTTACAGCAGTACTATGATAAGCTTAACAGATAGGTAAGTATTGATTTCAAATTTATGCTTTTGAATATAATTAAACTTAAAACGAGCTGTGATTGTAAAACGAATGGATATCTGAGAGTTAAACCTCTATCAAGTCTATATAATAGATAAGATAGTCTCAATGACATTTTTCTAGCCAGGAATGAGCTCTTATTTTTAATGCATGATGATATCCTTAATTACGATTTGACTTATAACTTAAAGTCTTTTGAGTTAGCTTTCGAGCTTTCTCTTAAAGTACTCTATAAAGTCAATGAGTGATAGTTTTCAATCTGAGATCCTTTAAAAGCCTATTGGTTTATATTAAACACCTGGAAAATTTCTTTTAATCATAATTTCTTAACTCTATTCTTTTATAGTTAAACAACATCGTCGCTTTGGTGCGTACTAACATCACAAGACTTGAAAGATGTACTTTAGAAGCTATGATTGTACTTGATGTGCATGCAAAGGACGTCATTCAAAATGATTTGATAAAGAATAATGTTTGTGATGCTTCAGAATTCAACTGGCTTGCCCAACTTAGATACTACTGGGAGGATAACAATATTTTTGTATAAATAAGATTTTAAATTGAATACACGCATAAATTCTCCCCTAAAATCATTAGATTTATTCAGCAAATCTCAACTTAATTTGTTAAATCATAAATAGAATTAAAAAATATGTGTAATTGCATTTATTCGAGTTAGTTTAAGCTTATATAATTATCAATTAAACTTTTATTTTTACTTACACAGTTAATTAATGTAATCATTAAATCTACCCTTAAAACTCATTGATTTATTTATACTATCTTTGATTATAATAAAAGACATGGTAACACATTATAATAATAACTACTCTATTCTATTATATATAATTCGATAACCATGGTATATAGCAATATTACTCGCTTAATTTTAATTTTTTTATATTTATTATTGTTCATATTCAGAATAGGGGGTAAAATTAGAGGGTTTTAAGATATATCTTAATTAATTTGCCTTCTGAAAGAAGGCTTGCAGACTTAAAGCGAATATCTTAAAAGTGGTTTGAGATAAATCCCTTCAATGTTTAACGAAAAAGATACATTCAGCAAAGATGGCTTCTCAGGTATATTAAAAAATAAAAAAGGGTCAATGCGTTCTGATTTTTAACCAGGTTTAATTATAAATAAAACAATAAATAGTTAGTATTTAAAAATCTCAAACATCTTATTAATAATTTTATTAAGGATTAACATACTCTAATTAATTTTATTAAATTAATCTTTTAAGGTTCATTTTGCAATTCTAAAGAAAAATCGAACATTCAATTTTAATCTCCCTACGAGAGTATTTCAAGCGCACAATTGTCAAAACAAGAAAACTTAGAGAATGCTGAATTTGAATATAAAGTACACGAATTTTACTTCTTCATCAGGATTCTACAGTACTTTTCATTCCTCAATTTATTATATGATTTTTGAGAAAGTTTATAGGTAAAATGAATAAATAGAATATTTAAATTTATTCCTCATATTCCTTCATAGACAATTAATGCAAGACGATTCTCAAAACTACATCATATATCGATATATTTCCCCAATTTTGGGACTTATTTGCTTGACTTGTTGTAGAATTTTCAGAGCGAAGTCCCTTAAGACTTTTAACTCTAAATTAATTTAATAGAGTTTAAATTTGCTCTCAAAATACTTTTTAATCTAATAATTCTTGGAATGTATAATATTCAGAATATTTGATAAGCATTATGTATAGATATATAAAAAAATTAAATAAGTAATTTTAACTGGAGTGCATTAATTACAGGGAACATTATTCAATTATTGGGGATGGAAAGTTCTCTGAATATCATTTTCTAAAATTAAGTCTATATTATTGTTAAAATTATTTTTAAATAGAAGATGGGAATTGTCATTTTATAGTTAATGTTATTTAAAGTTAATAAAATTTAATGAATAATAGGGAATATTCTTAAATTATATAAAATCATCTTGTTTTGTTAATATTTATCAAGGAAATGGATTAAATTCAAAATTTTTTACAATTTCAAATTCAAAGAGAGATTATTTTGCGATAAAATTATTTATTTTTTATTTCATGTCCAATTAAATACGATTTTGTTAAAAATTATAATATTTTTGCAATAATTATGAACAGTAAGTAATAAATTCAGACATTTTTAAAATGAAGATATTAAATTAAAACTTAAATATCCTTCAGAGATTTTCTAATTGAGTTGCTATTCTTTTTTATGTTGAATATGTTCAATTAACTTTTAATTAATATACCTTTACTATAGTTCATCTTCAATATTAAAGAAATAAGTTATTATGAGATATTTATATAATGTAAATTAAATAAATAATAATCAAAGAATTTAGGAGAGGGCGTAAAACTAAACTGATTAATTTAATAAAAACTATATTTAGTTTACTATTTTATTCGATCTCGAATGGCTCTATAAAGTAGAGCAAAATTTATTGGTGTTGTCTATAAAGATTTTTTTATGAAAATCAATTGAAAAATTGATATATAAAGTAATTTTTTAGATTTTCAAATGGTGGTTTGTTTCTATTATAAAATCCAAGACAAGCAACAATTATTACTTCAGCTGAAATAATAATTATATTAGGAATTTCCAATTTAAATTAAATAAATATCAAACCTAAAAAATTTGATTAATTCAAAATTGAAGTTAATTTAAAATTTGAAATCTAAATGTATTCCAATAGTAATATTGATACAAGTTTACTTAAGTTTTGTAACATCAGTTGATTGGAGAATGAAAGTACTTAATCATATATTAATATGGTTCTACTATTTTACTAGAATTGGATTAATCATTGGCTTTTGTAAGTACTCTTAACCTGATTTATCAAAATCTATAAAACATGAATTTATGAATTATTTTGTAAACATCCTATCATTTTACAAAAAAAAGCAAAACCTTAGAGATTATCAGCAATTTTCCCTTTTTGTTTAATTACAAATAAAATGGAGTATCATTAATTTAAATATTTCTATAGCTCAAATACCTACTCAGATTTATCTCAGTGTTGCTTTATAAATTGCTTTATTCACTAAAGTACTTCAATTTAAGCAATCTCTTAGTTATATCTTAAAAGCCTATCACAATAAAGTCAGTTAGGTAAGTAAATCTAAGATTCAAAAGAGAGTTATCTTTCTTCTACCCATATAAGATTTCTAATTATTAATACTTAGGCAGAGCAAAATCTCAAGAAAATTCTAAACCTTTTACCTTAAGGTATAATAATTTTTGATGCTGATATGCAAGGCATATCTTTTGCTAATAAGTCAGCTTATAATATGATATGTCAGCAGCCGTTTTATCAAACAAATTACGAAAGCTTTAACGGCTTCTTGTCATCCTCAGAATAGAAAAATAATTAGGACTACAACTTTCTAGGGAGCACTGAGATTGAATTGCTAAATGAAATTAGATCTATAACTGTATAATAACTGATTTAGATTCCAGGAAAAATTGAAAAGACAAAGATATATCAATATTTATATTCATTTATTAAGGTTCCTACTCTAATAAAAACCCTAAAAACTTTTGCTATAATTTCTAAAAGAAATTTTTTTAGGATTATATTTACAACTGCTTCAGTATAAAAATAAAACGCTATTTCATTTTTTACTGATAATTTTAAAGTAAAATCAATTTAAACAAGAATAAAAATAAGATTTGTATAACATTAATATTTTCAATTGTAAAAACTCCTTTTCAACTTTTAATTTTAACTTCTGCTTAGTCTGCATATTTATGTAAATAATTTTTAACAGTTTTCCAATAAAACATTTAATAGAATATTTTTATTTAATGTACCAATTCTTGTTACAACTTGATAAAGATAATCTATAAGCAAAGCTACCTGAGCCTTCTAAGATGTATCTAGACTTTCAATCAATTTTAATCAACAAAGAAACTTAAAAGTTGATTGTAATAAAAACCCCAAAACCCCTTAGTGAGGTTTATAAGTGCTTTGATTTGTAGGGTATAGATGGGGTCTTATTGGGGTTAGTAGAAATTAGGTCAAATTGCAAATGAGAAATAGAAATTAGCGAAATTTAGGGTCTATTTATGATGAGTAATATTTAGATTTACTGCTTAAGCTTAGGCATGGTACAAGTATTAATAGAGACTAAGTCAAACCAGTAATGAATTATGCTGCTATAGCAAAGCTTCTGCGCAAGAGTGCCTCAACAATTAGGTATCATTGCTTGTTGGCTGTTTAGCATTATAATTCAGGCACTTGAAAGCATCCTGCAAGAAATAAAAGTTCTCTCAGGCTCATATTAACTTCCTCTGCGACTCTATGACTTTGAAGTATTGGGCACACTTTCCATTAGACTAGCGAGCTGTAATATTTCATTGCAGGTTTCCTGACATGCGCATCTCTCCTTAGACTATAGCCAATATTTATAAAAGAAATGGTATTATTTTCAAGACTGTCAACAGAGTGAAGAGAGTGATTGATTTTACAGTGCCATTTTATAGTAATAATTTAAACTATATATATGATTAAATACAGAGGGCTATTGACAATAACATTAAGTTCATACACGCTGATGGAGCTGTGTTTACCTTCAGCACCTTTATTAATCTTGGTATAAGAAGTATGATAATATAGAAGTCTACGATTAGAAAGTAAAGGTTGTAACCCATGCAATTTTAGCAGGTATAGTGAAGACTCTGGGTTAGAAAGTTATGTTATTCATCCTCGCTCTATTAAGCGAGAGTAGTACATAGAGTTCCTACATAAGCTGAGAGATAAATACAATGATTAAGAGATCATTCTGTTTGTTGACAACCTCTCAGTTCATAAGACTAAGGAGTCTAAGAAAGCTTATGGAGAGTCAAACATTACTCCTGTATACAATGTTCCTTACAGCCCTTAATTTAATGGAATTGAATTCTACTGGAGTTAAATAAAGACCCAATACAAGAAACTGCTGCTATATCACCTAATGCATGATTTGCCTATAGATACAGTAGACTTGATTCAGAGTAGCTGCAAGAGAGTAGGCATAGATAAGACAACAGTTTGTGCGAGAGAAGGAAGAATGAATGTTTATAAATAAGTTTTAGATTTAAATGAATGAATAAGTTCACATATTAAACTAACCCATAAAGGGGTTTGGCTTTTCTTTCTTTTCCTCTCTTATGGCTTGCTTGGGCCCATGTTTCTTCTCTTTGTGCCAGCTCCTGCATCTATGTTCAATTCTTCTGGCTTTTAAACATCTTTATAAAGTCTCTTGCTCACTTCATAAATAGTCTATGACTTCCTCTCTCTGTGAACCTTCGCATGCTCTTTCATTAGGAATATACCAGTTCCAGGTTTCCCTACAAAGTTATTATGAATCAAAGCTTACGTACGAGAGAGGAATGGATGCTTCTTAAGCTCAGCGAGCCAGGTCTCGCTTATTAGTATGCCTTGCTTCTTTTAACCTTCAGGAGAAATAGAGTAGCGTTTTTAGTGAGCTTCTTCAATGATCTCTCTGAGATAACTCTCTCTTAAAGTGCCAAGAACTCCAAAGAAGAAGCTCCTTTCTGGAAGCTTGTTAGAGAGTTGTTTCTTGGTAGGAGGATAAACTACCAACTCTTCATCTTTCATCGCATCCTCGTAGAGATTAGTGACTGAAATGTCTGGGTAGTTTGGTATATCTATCAACTTTATTTCACTGTTTTTGAAGGCTTTCTTCTCATCGCAGAGTATAGCTTTTAAGAATGAAATTTTGGTACCTTCCATCGTTGGAAGGAATAAACCCACTATAGCATATGGTTAAGTATATGTCACATGCTTACCATACTAAGTCAGGTATCGATAGAGATCTTCCTTGCTTCTAAATCCTGAGATCATTTCTTAAGCTTCAACCCTCTTCATTGCAGTACTTATAGATTCCATCCTTGTTCCTTCTCTTGTTATTGAATTTCAAATTTTAATATATAGAGTTCTGGATCCTACTGTTAAAAATCTTAGTATTAAATATGGCCATCTCATAGGAGGTCAACCTGGTAAGGATACGTGGAGAAAGCTGGCAGAAGCTGTAACAAACTTCAGAAATGGAGCTCCATTTTAATCAATTTAGTTCCATTAAATTAGTACTAAATTTGTTTAAATTTGATTAGTACCGGTACTAAATTCGTTAAAATTTAATTGGTACCAATTTAAATACTTAATTAGTACCTAGTTTTTAACTAATGAGGTTTTAATGGAAAAGTTCCAAAATGGTTCAAAACCTAATTGGTACCAGTACCAACCCGATTTTATACTTGGTTGGTACCAAAATCGAAATTATTAAGTATGAAATTAGAAAAATTATATTTATAAACTAAGCATAAATATAGTCTCTAACACCTTAAATTCAACCATAATTGTTGACGTATCAACTCCTATACAGAGTGACTATAACCAGAAAGGTTACTAGAGCTTAATAATAGAAATTTAAATTTGAATTTAAACATGGCGGCTAACTTAAATCGAAAAGCAGTTTCTCTTAGCAGTGGATAATCATAGATAAACTTTGGCTCCTCCAAGAAACCAGAAGTAATTTATATTGAGAAGGAGGTTGAGCTAAGAGCTCTAGATTTTGAAGATGAGGTCTTTAAAATTTAAGTTTAAAACAAGAAGTAGAGTGCAGAGATAGGAGTTTAAACATAATTGAATTGGTTGAGGAAGATAAGGAACTGCAACCAAAAGAAAAAATTAAAACATTTTAATGTTAAGACTGCTAAAACTTCTTCTCAACTGAGTCTAGCTTGAAGAGGCATATTAAAGAGGTACACTCTGGTAGAGCTAAGATCTACTTTAAACATGATAAATGGATGAAAGGTACCAATGCACAACATGCATGAAGTCTTATACTCACTCAGCCAAAGTAAAGAGGCATATGCAGAAGCATCATTTAAGCGAATTCCTAATTAAAGATGGGGAAACTTAAAAGCTTGTACCTGCTAAAAGAAAAAATAACTCTCTTGAGTCTTAAAGACAGCAAGAGGAAAGTCTCAAGAGGCAGAAGCGTTTTGAATCAATGAATCAGCCAGCAAATGGTACTCTTATAGCATGTCTTTAAGAGAGAGCTATGTATATACCTGCATTGAATGCAATTGATATTGAAAGCTGTATTGAAAATTACTTGCATTTTGACCTACCAAACAAGGCTAAGCTTATAGTGGTTGATGAGTATGCTTACAAAGTATATCCTTTTAAATATCTCATTAAAAACGAGCAGTATCAAAATGAATGCAAAACGAATACATAATACTGAGGGAGGCTTAGATAAAATAGTTTAAGAACTTACTTAGACTTGATGGAGTTATTCTTGGGCATGGCTTTGTTGCATTAAACTGAAAAAGTCTGAAATGACTTTGAGAGAGTATCTCTATCATAATAGATACCCAGATGATTTAAATGAGATACTGTCAGAAATCAAAACCCTAAAGCCCCTTAGTGAGGTTTATAAGTGCTTTGATTTGTAGGGTATAGTTGGGGTCTTATTGGGGTTAATAGAGAAATTAGGCCAATTTCCAAAATGAGAAATAGAAATTAGCGAAATTTACGGTCTATTTATGATGAGTAATATTTAGATTTACTGCTTAAGCTTAGGTATGGTACAAGTATTAATATAGACTTAGTCAAACCTGTAATGAATTATACAGCCATAGCAAGACTCCTACACAAGAGTGCCCCAACCGTTAGGTATTATTGCTTGTTAGCTGTTTAACATTATAACTCAGGCTCTTGAAAACATCCTGCAAGAAAATAAAAGTTCTCACAGGTCCATATTGACTATCTCTGTGACTTTAAGACATTAAAGTATTGGGCTCACTTTCCTCTTGACTAACGAGCTGTCATGTTTCATCGCAAGTTTCCAGACATGCGTATCTCTCTTTAGACTATAGCCAATATTTATAGACGAAATGGTATTACTTTCAAGACTGTCAACAGAGTTAAGAGAGTG